>JAVCKU010134880.1:0-12058 GCA_032273985.1 Hypsolebias coamazonicus
AGAAGCTGAGAACTTGTTTACTGATTTTTTTTTATTAAAAGCTTTGTGTGAAAAATGCTAAAGAGCTCAAACCACACCGAGCGTCCACCATGTCACGTCAAGGGGCCTCCCTCCCATTTTACTTAGAGACACGCTGCTCACTCACTCACTATCCATCCTTCAGTTCAAACAGTCTTTATTGACATCTGGTGGTCAAAGAAAGGTACTACACACAAAAATTAACAAACATTTCTTCTTAAATTTGACAATAATTACTAATTATTGTCAAATTAAAAAATATTGTTTATCGCAATAATTTCTGGGACAATGAATCGTCCAGTAAAATGTTGTTGTGACAGGCCTACTGGAGACTCCTTCACAAATGATGTTCACCGCCCCAGCCCAGTGAGATACCACCTTACAGAGGCAATCCCATAATCCTGTAGTCCCTACAGATTACAGCTGAGTGGGGTAGATGTGTTGGACCCATCTGGTCAACTTTATTCTTGTAGCAACCACTCTGAACAGCAAGTGTGTGTTCGGACCTTTCAGACTCAGCTTCTGTGCAGCAGCGAGGTGAAGAACATTCAAACAGTCCTCCATCTCCCTGAGGTCTGATCGAAGACGGTTTTCAAACTTGTTTTTAAAGTTTAGCGCCCACAACCACTAAAACCAGTCCAGCTCTTCTTCACCAGTGTTTCCCTCCTGGGTATTAATGAGTGCTTAGTTGTTTTTATTCTTGTTCCTGCGTGGAACGATGTGGAACGACTGGCCTTTCCTCTCACTTGTCAGACTGTTGCCATGGTGACAATAATGAGAACATTTTCAGACATGTTTCTGCTTATTATTATGGATTGTACAAAAAATAAAGTTTGTATTTATTGTGTACAAAAGGTAATTAATAAAAAAAAGTTTTAAAATGTTTTCGATGCTTTCTTTTGTTTATTTACTGCGTCAGCGTAGAAAATGGATGCAAACAAGAATGTGTGCGTGCGCACGTGGGCGTGATCATGATAACCCTGTCTGTAAACAGTCAGAGGCCGGAGTTTCCTGAGCGGACGAGGAAAGAGAAGCAGTCGTCCGTGTTGGATGTTTTTAGTTGCTGAGTTTGGCTCAGCACGTCAACATGCACGCCACAGAAAACGACCGCTCGCCGTCCGGCTGCAGATCGTCCTGCGTGAAAGTCTACATGTGCTCCAACCCAGAAGGTACGAGAACAAACGATTTGCCTCAGCAGCGTCCGGCGAGCTGTTGTTGTATGGTGATGTTTGTGTTGTGTTGTGCAGACAGCCTGACGGAGCGCCGTGCGCTCAGAGACCACGTGTTCCCCAGGTTCACCCATCACTGCAGGCGCTCGCTGGGCCTGGAGGTCAGGGTGAGGTCACGCTGACAGCCGAATATCTGCTCACTGAGAACACAGGTTGTTTACTGCGTCGCCGTGGCAACAGGGAACGTCAACACTTTAAATGTACAGATTTAGAAGTGAGTTTGCTCTAAAAGGTTGTTGGAGGAAACACTGCTGTCTGAATGTTCATGAAGCTTTCACTCACTGGGATCCATTTGACTTCTGTACGTGTCCCAGTGTGATCCTCATCCTGCAGTTTGCATCTAGTTCAACAAATCATATATTAAACATGTTCAGCTCTTTCAGGACTATCCTGCTATGACTTTTGGTGTTGGTGCAACTTTAGCTTTTTGAAACATTTAGCCTTTTCTACCATTTTCCCCCCTCATATAAAATTAATTTAGATCATTTTACATCCTTCAGCTCTTTAGCTGTTTACAGCCTTTTACTGCTCCTTCCACATTTTGTTCTGCTTCAGCTTCTTTCAGCTTCCTTGCGCTATTTTTTAAAACATTCAGCTATTTTTTCAGCTGTTTTGTGCTCCTTTCTGCTTTACTCTACTAACCACATTTTTGTGCTTCTTCTAACTTCTTTCTTCTAATTTCAGCTTGTAACGCTCCTTTCAGCTTATTTCTGCAAATTTCAGCTATTTCAGCTACTATTTAGCTGTTTTCATGCTAATTTTAGCTTTTTTTTTGCTAACTTCACTTTTGTTACACTCATTTAAACTTTTTTCAGCCTGATTCAGCAAATACGTGCTCTCTCCACTTCCTTCTCGTAATTTCAGCTTTTTTAGCTACTATTCAGCTGTTTTTTTTGTTTTTTGTGCAAATTTCTGCTTTTTTTCATATAATTTCCACTTTTTTGTGCTCATTTCTGCTTCTTTAAGTCTAACTGGGCACAACCGTGCTCTTTCCACTTCCCTCTGGTAATTTAAGCTTCTTGCTGACTTTTTAGCTGTTTTCATGCTAATTTTAGCTTCCTTTTTTTTTCTTTTTTGCTAATTCCACTTTTGTTGCACTCATTTCATTTTTTTTTTTTTTTATTTCATTTTTTTCGGCCTGATTCAGCAAATATGTGCTCTCTCCACTTCCTTCTCGTAATTTAAGCTTCTTTTTGCCTTTTTAGCTACTATTCAGCGGTTGTTGTTTTTTTTTTTTTTTGCAAATTTTTGCTTTTTTCATATAATTTCCACTTTTTTGTGCTCATTTCTGCTTCTTTAAGTCTAATTGTGCACAACTGTGCTCTTTCCACTTCTTTCTGGCAATTTAAGCTTCTTGCTGACTTTTTAGCTACTATTAAGCTGTTTTGCTTATCTCAGGTTTTTCCATCTAATTTACTAATATTTAGCTCATTTCTGCTTATTTAAACCAAATTTAGCAAATATGTGTTTTCTGCTTTCTTCTGCTAACTTAGGCATGCTCTTCCATTTCAGCCACATTTCAGCTGATTTTCAGCCGGTTCTTCTTTAATAAGCACTCACAGTGCATTTTCACAAGAAATGCAGTTTCTCTAGCCTTTATTCCTTTTATCCTCTAAGACTGAAAATGTGTTTCATTAAAACAGTTTGAGATTAGTAATCATTGATCTGCTTGAATTTAGAGCAGCTGTTTTTCATTTATTTCATTTTCCAACACTTAAATCGTTTTTTTTTTTTTTTTTTTTTTTTTTGGTGTGTGTGGCCATTTTCATCTGAAAGCTGAAAAACTGAGCGACGAACAAAATTTCCTTTGGATTCTGTTTAAAAAAATAAAATAAAATCTGTGAATCTGACGGATGACGTGACCGTAGGTGAGAAACTTTCAATCATCTTTCTCCTCCGTCATGAAAACGTCACGTTTAATAAGCCGCTGCCGTCGGCTCAGAAACAGGCGTTGGAGGAGTCAAACCGCACGCTGTTCTTTTCGAAGGCGTTCGGGCGAAGCGAGCGATGGGCGACCACAGAGAACCTCCCCTCCCTGTCCCTGCTCCTGCACCGAGCCACACTCCGGGTCGGCGCAGGCCCAACTCCAATCATAAATAACTTCTTGAAACTCCGCAGACGGTGCTGGAACAACCGGGGCGTCGCTTTTTAACGTGGATTCTGCAAAACCTATTAAAAAAAAAAAAAGAGGCGATAAAGTGAAAAGAGCTCGTTTTTAGAGTCTCCTCGCCGTGAACACAAATAAAATGAATAAAATACGTCAGCAGTTAAGTCTGGAATGTGGTTTAAAACTCTTAAAATATTCCTTTTTTTTTTTAAGTGGCTTAAATTATATAAGGAAATTAATAACTTTTTAAACTCTGCAAATTGTTTAAAAAAAGATAATTTCATTCAACCCATTTGTGTTTCTTCCCATTTATAAACACTAAAAAATAAAATAAATACATAATTTTTAATGCGATCTCACTATGAATACAACTAATGAATTAATAAACAGTTCTCCTATTTAAAGCTAATTAAATAAAATGAATCAGGTGGGAAAACTTTATAAACTCCTCCGATTGTTGATTTAAAAATCAAACCAGCGTGACTCCGGCTGCTTTCTTTCCCTGTCCCTAAACTGTAATAAAATAATAAAACCTGATTATTTTTATCTCCTCGCTCCAAATAAACCGACTATTGTGCCAAAACTAAATCTGATAAATGTGTTCAGCACATGTTTATGCCAAAAACACTGAATAATTCTTCACATATCCTCTTCGTTTGTATATTATTTCCATACAGGCTGAAGTTCTTTTCTTTAAAAAAGCTAAAAGCTGTAAAGGACGTGGCCTCAGTCGGTCTGCGTGTGCGGTTCTCTTCATCTGGGGGCCATAAAAGCACAATCCTCTTAAGCGCAAACTAAACCACATCTCAGTCAATCACTGACTTATGCCAAGTAAAATATAAACAGTCAAAGTGAGTCAGCCAAAACAGTCTGCAGCCCTGTCCAAAACCTCCGAACCAACCTTATCAGGCGCTCCGTCTCCATTTAAAAAGAGGGGAAACAGCTTCATCTCCCATCCCAACACTGGTTTTAGTTACTTTATATTTATAAATGTGTTGTTTAATGGCGACTGGGTGAGAGGTTATTAAAGGATGAGAGGCTGAACGGGAGAAAACGCATTTGGAGACGTCTTTACGCACAACTTTTACGCACAGAAATTACACTGAAATTGATTTTTTTTAAAGTCAGCTAAAGTAAAAAATTGTGCTCAAATTCAAATATATTAAAGTTAAATCATTACTGTGTGTGTTAGAGGTGAAATGGGACCGGTTTGAGTTGGTTAGGTTTGCTTTTTTAAGAGAGAGAACTGTGCGCATTTTCTTTTTCGTCCCATTCGGAGAGGACATTTTTTTTTAAATTTTTCCCGCACCTCCCGAGTTCAGACAGAAAGAAATACCTGAGTTAGACAAATCGGGGAGTACATGATGAGGGACTGGACCTCCTCCGGATCACTTCATGGTCCTGGAGCGCCGAAAAGACGAGAGAGAGAGCGCGCGTAAAAAGCAGCAATCCGCGGGAAATAAAACCCCCACAAAATGTAAAAATGACAAAAAAATTTTAAAAAAGCACAAAAAGCGGGATTATCCAAGCAGATCCATGGAGATTGTCCTCAACGCGGAGAGAAAATAAAACAGCGTTCTGCTCGTGCGGGACGTGCGTGCAGGAGCTGCGCACTCGCTTCTCTGCGATGCGTTTTGCGCGTCTTCTCCGTTGCGGAGGTTCAACCCCTCCTCCCCGCTGCACCTTCGCGGTTTCAGCAAATCAGACCCAACTTTTCTCCCCCCCGCCACCACCACCACCTCCATCTCACGTAATCACACATGCACACTCCTCCTCTTCGCCGCTTCATAAGAAAATAAAAACGCCGCAAACAATTCATTTACTCTAATGAGCTTATGAGCTTCATGCGGAAGTGGGTAAAGACTTTGGACCAAACTGTAGCAACACCAAAGCACAGAATCGCGTTAAACATGTACTTAAATTGAAGTAAGCACGTTAAAGCGGGGGAGATATTTATAATTTTTTACAGCCGAATTGTGCTGCTAGATCACGAACATATTTTAAACCAAACAAAACTTGTGAGTGAGTAACTTTTAAGTTTAAATCTGAGCTCATACAGATATTGGGTTTGTTTTTCCAAGGAGTTCTGCGCTGGAAGGACATAAAGTTCCACACTGCGGCAGAGTGTGAGCTGCGCGCACGCTTAAAGAGCTGTCAACTGTCCCCCTAACTTCAATCGCCAAATTAAAAGAGAGAAGTCGAAACTTTCGTGCGATATATATATACATTTTTTTTTTAAACCACAAAGTTGCTTCAACTTGTCCGCTTTTCATCGGCGGGACTCAAAGAAGCGGACATTTTTCAACACAGCAGTCAACAGAACGTTTCGAAGAGGCGTTCACGTACCATCGCATTGTACTGCATGGGTTAAAGGGGTCCTGGAGTCTGGTAGAACCGAGCCGGTAGCTTCACATTTCTTTCAACTTTGTGGCTTTAGGAGGCTTTTCTCTCGTGCAGCGAAGAAAAAAATTAAAAAAAAGGTCAACACCGGAAGACACTTCTTGGCAGATATCGGTTTAAAGAAGTTAAGAGCAGTCGCGTTTTTTTCTCCACTTTTTTTTTTTTCTTGTCTTCCTCTTCAAGTCTGTTTGGGTCGGGTTTTTTTTTTTTTTTTTTTTCAGGGGGGTTCGTTCACTGGAGTTGGTCCAGAAGAGGCTGAGTTTTCGGTTCTGGGCTGGTCTCCGCCTTCACTTTCACTGCCTGGCTGACTGTGGCTGACCGACTGCCGCCCTCCGGCTCCCAGCTAACCGTCAAATCGGGCGGAAGTAGAACCTGTCCATTTCCGTCTTGGCTTTTCAAAATAAAACAAGAAACGTGGAGGCGAGGTGGGATCGATTATTTTTAATAAACGTAAAGAGGAAAAGTTGAACATTGGGGAAGTTTAGTTTGTGCAATTAAAAAAATACACAAATAACAAAGGGGAAAAATTTATATTCAATGATTCATGTAGAAAATAATTTTGGATTGATTTCTCATGGGAAAAAGTTAAAGCCAAAATATTACACATTCCCTCCCCCAGGAGTCTAAGTTTAATTTTAAATTATGAGAAAAAAAAAATTCTGAATTCTGAAAATAATTAAATAAAAGCTTTATAATTCCTGCAAAAAAAGTGTACTATTTATTTAAGTTCTGTTTATGTCAATACCAATGTAACCTAAAATGATTTATTTGTGTTCAACACATAATAATATTAATACCGTAATAATAATAATTCAGTAATTCTCAATCAGGTCATCTGGACAGTTTTTTTTTTTTTTTTTGCATTGTTGCCTTGAATAAGAAAAATAATAATAATGATAACAATAATAATTTAAAGAAGCCCATTTGTATAAAAAATAAAGGATTATAAATTTCTGGATTTGGCCAAAACCTAATAAAAAGCTAAAATGTAGATATCCATGCGTATGTTCCCCACACACACAAAAATAAAAACTGAAGCCCAAGTGGTTCAAGTCAGCTCTGTTAATAGACGAACTAAACATTTAAACCGCCCCAACTCTTATTCTGAAGGCAGAACCTCTGTTTCCTGTACGCCTCCTGACTGTAATGTCTGCAGCTTAACAGTTTCCGGTTTTTGTAACAGCCTCCACATTCTTGTTGCTCATTGGTCAGCGGCGGTGGCCCTGGGACTCTGCACCCTGGGGCGCTCACTTCCGCTGTGGGGTCCGAGTGATGGCGATCAAAACACTGACCCCATAAAAGTTATTGTTGTTGTTGTATCAGGCTGTTACTGATGGCATTTTTTAATTGGATAAAAAAAATATATATATATATTTAAGTCTTATTTGTTTAAGTGGCGCTTCTATTTTTTTTCTACATGTATTATGCTTGACTTTAGCCTATTTCATTTGGTATTTGTGGAAGGTCAACATTCAGAAAGCTCCTCCTGCCTTAAATAAGTGGAGCTCGGGCCTCTGCTGCCCCCGTGTGGTCACAACCAGAACTGCGGCTTATTTTATTTACTGCATTTATTTGTTTATTATCAAATAAAGTCCTCATGTGTAGATGTGCAAACCTTGTATTGAAGGAAACAGTGTTCTTATTTGATATATGGCACTGTGCAAAAGTCTTAAGCCTTCCCTCATGCATGTTTTGCATCTGTGGAGCTACAATTTCTTATCTTTTATGCTCTCCGCTTCTACCTGACGAAAAACACCAAACTCTAACGACTGAGTTGTTGCCATGTTCGTGTTTTCTGACATCTTGTAAGTGACTGCCTTTGCATGCAGCTTCAAATATGAAGGCTTATCCAAATCTAAACTCAAAAAACCCACAGAAGTCAAGAAGTCTGCCAGTCAAAGTGACATTTGTCGTCACTCACAGCTAAAGAAGTGAAACCAGGAGGGACTGAGTCAGCAGAAAACAGCAGCAGAGAAACCTCAGCATGGAGACGGAGCACAATAGAAGCTGGCCTGTAGGCCGACAAGTAAATAAATATTCAGAGATAAATGTCCGCCCGCAGTGTCTCTTCAGCATGGGAAAGGCGCGGGTTGGACAAGCGCCCTTTGTCTGACTGTGAAGTAGTCCATCCAGCTGAGGGTGAAGGAGAGGTGCTTGAGGAAAGTTCTGCTGAAGACGAGCTGCAGACTTTATTCAGCTCAGTTCAAACAACAACATTCATGTTTTAGCTGCTCGCTGCTGCTTTCCTGGTTTTACTTTTGTCTTTGTACAAGTCTAAATGTTTCTACAGACTTTGAGCTGCAGTGAGTCTGCAACATGTCGATACGTTCAGCTCGTTCAGGAGGTGGCTGCTGCTGGGACCTTTGGTTACTGTAATCTTTATAGTTTTCAAAATATTTAGTTTACAAACATTTTATATATTGTAACCTTAAATTGTATTTTTTTTTATTCTGCAGACTATGTTTTGACTCCTTATGCTAATTTTAGCTTTTAGCTACATTTTATAGTTTGATTTCTGCCAGCATTTTGCTACTCGAGCTTTTGCTATTTATGTCAAACATTTTGCTATTACTGTATTTGCTTTTAGCTACCCACCCCCGATATTTTGGCGTATCGTCTGTTGCTATTAGCATTTTTCTACTCAAGTTTTGTTACGATTAGGTTTTAGCTAGTTTTTGATACTTTTGACTTCTTGTTAGCCTTTTGCTACTTTTAGTTTATAGGTGCTATGAAGTCTTATTTTTTTTAGCAAGCCTGTAGCATTTAGCTAGGTTTTTTTTTTTACTTTTGACTTTTTTTCCCCAGCTTTTAGCATTTATATAGCGTTTTGTTACCTTTAGTCTTTAGCTAGGTGTTTACTTCTAACTTTTAGTAAGCCTTTTGCTAATTATAGCCCATAGCTTCCTTTTTGCTACTTAAGCTTTTGTTATTTGTATCAACCCTGTTGCTACCTTTTGATTTTAGCTAAAATCACTCCCACGTTTTTGGATCTGCTGCTATTATTAGATAGCATTTTTCTACCCAAGTTTTAGCTGTTATTTGTTACATTTAGGTTTTAGCTAAGTTTTTAGTACTTTTAATTTCTAGTTCTCCTTTTGCTTTACATTTAGCTTATAGCTATAAAGCTAACCTTTTGTTATCAAGTCTACTTAGTTTTTTAGCATGACTTTGCTGTCTTTAGTATTTGTTTTTTATTTACTTTTAGCTTTTCTCCAGTCTTTAGCATTTATTTAGCATTTTGATAATTTCAGCTAGTATTTTGTTACTTTTAGTCTGTGTTTACTTCTATCAGTTAGCCGTTTGCTAATTATAGCCTATAGCTACATTTTCGCTACTTAAGCTTTCATTGCTCTGTTTTTAGCTAGCCTCTTTCTGCTTTAGCTAGTGTTTTGTTTGTCTAGGCTTTAGACTTTAGCTATACTTACTGTACCTTTAGCTAGCATTTTGTTATGGTTAGCTTTTAGCCAGTGCTCTGCTCTTTTAGCTTTCACAACTCAGTTTCAGTTTCTTCTGTAAATTTTAGCAAACTCAGTCAGAACTCGGAGTTTCTCTAGTTTTTGTGTCTCATTTAGTTTTTAGAGCCGAGTGTTTTCTCTGAAGATTTTTTTTTTTATTAAAAAGATAAAATCTTTTTTTCTTTGCATGACAGAAAAAACATTTTTAAACTTGACACAAAGTCAAACTAGAGAAATTATATTACTTGCAAAAATGCAGTGTGAAAGGTTATTGCAGAAGAACTTGCTGAAAAACAGCTGAAATTAGCTAAAAACATGCTGAAATATAGCCTAAATTAGCAGAAGAAGGTAGAAAGAACATGTTTGCCCAATTAGGCTGAAAGAAGCAGAAATGAGCACAAAAAACTGCAAAAAGCTGAAATAAAAAAAAAGCACTGCTGAAAAGTAGCTAAAACAGCAGAAAGAAGCTTAAGTTACCAGAAGGGAATTGAGAGAGCACGTTTTTGCTGAACTGGGCTGAAAAAAGTTGAAATGGGCGCAAAATATTTGGAATTAGCTGAAAAAGATAAAATTAGCATAAACAGCTAAATAGTAGCGGAAATAACTGAAACGAGCAGAAATAATTATGCTGAAAATAGCAGAAATGAGCACAATAAACTTGAATTTACCTGAAAGCAGCTGAAAGTAGCTAAAATGCTAAAAGGGTAGCTGAAATTGTAGAAGTTTAACATACAAAAAGAAAGCATAAAGGATGCATGTTTGGCTGAAAGAAGCAGAAATGAGCAAAAAAAATGGAAAATATCTGAAAAAGCTGAAATTAGCAACAACAACAAAAAAAAACAGCTGAAAAATAAGAAACTTAAATTACTAGAAGGAAGTGGAGAGAACTCATTTTTGCTGAATTAGGCTGAAAAAGTTTGAGTGCAAGAAATTTGGAATTAGCCCCCCAAAAAAACTAAAATTAGCATAAAAGTTCTAAATAGTAGCTGAAATAGCAGAAAAAGCTGAAACTTGCACAAATGAGCTGAAAGAAGCATAACAAGCTGAAATTAGCAGAAATAAGTTAGAAGAAGCACAAAAATGTTGTAGTTAGCGGAAAGAATCTGAAAGGTTGACAAAACAGCTGAAAATAGCTGAAAGTAGCCGAAAAAAGTTTAAATTTGCATAAAGAAGCTGAAGCAGAGCAAAATGTGAATGGAGCAGTAAAAGGTTGTAAACACAGCTAAAGATTTGAAGGATGGAAAACGAGCTCAATTAATTTCCTATGATGGAAAAATGTCAGAAAAGGCTAAATATTTCAAAAAGCTAAAGTTGCACCAATACCAAAGGTCATAGCAGGATTGTTCTGAACGAGCTGAACGTTTTGATTCATGATTTTTTTTTTTTTTGAAACAGCACAGAAACTGCTTGAGTAGAACTCACCATCCACCAGGTCCGAGCCGAGACGTCGTAACAAAGCTGCCATTTAATGGACCTGAGCCTCCGTCCATCCGACCCGTCCATCCCTGCCGTCCCCGACTCGGCTGATCAAAGCTGCATCAGCGGAGGCATGCTGGGCCGCATGTAGGCCAGTCCTCCAACACGGTGCATCATGGGAAAAAATATGCAACAGCTTGGCTGGTGACTTGAACCTGACTGTGGTGATTACAAACACCCTGACCTTTTGACCTTCACCCCCACACACCCCGCCATCCCACACAAAGCCCCCTCCTCTGTGTCGCCTCTCCCTTCAGGATCGCTGTGCAAAGAACAAGAAATGACATTAATGCAAAAATGGAAGCAGAAGCGGAAATTCTTTATTTTACAACAAAGTTTGATGAAAAAGGCCCGAAGTGTCTGAAAACTGGAGAAGCTGATTCTTCTGTGAAAAGGCTGCTTGAAGCTGAAATTACAATGTTAAAGCTAAAAGAAGCTAAACACTATGTAAAACCTAACACTAGCTTCAAGCTACAAGTAGCAAAACGAGAGGGAAAAAGAGCAGTTTAAATAGGCAAAAGGCCAGCTAAACGCTTAATGTGGCAAAAGGCTAGTTCAAAGTAGCCTAAAGTTAAAAATGGTAACAATCCAACTATTGGTTAAAAAAGGCTAGCTAAAAATATCTGAATGATAGCGAACAGCTAAGAGCAGCAAAAGTGTAGCTAAAAGCAGCAGAATGGTACCTTAAAGCTAAACCAAAAACCTAGTTGATTTCTGAGAGGAACTAAAAGCTAGTTCAAAGTAAAAAAAAAACAAAAGAACAAATAAAATAAAAAAAAACTGTAACTTTAAGAAGAAATAGCTGATTAACATTTAAAAGGCCAAAAAGTTTAGATAAAACGAGCAGAATGGTAGCTGAAAGAAGCTAAAATGAGCAGAATGATAGCTGAAAGCAGCATATAGCTAACTAAAATCTAAACGTTTAAAAAGGCTAGTTAAAATAAGCAGAAAGAACCTGAAAGCAGCTAAAAGAAATGGAATGGTAGATGAAAGAAGCACATAGCTAACTAAATTCTAAACATTTTAAAAGGCTAGCTAAAAAGAGCAGAATGGTAGCTGAAAGAAGCTAAAAGGAGCAGAATGGTAGCTGAAAGAAGCTAAAAGGAGCAGAATGGTAGCTGAAAGAAGCTAAAAAAGAGCAGAATGGTAGCTGAAAGATGCTAAAAAGAGCAGAATGGTAGCTGAAAGAAGCTAAAAAGAGCAGAATGGTAGCTGAAAGAAGCTAAAAGGAGCAGAATGGTAGCTGAAAGATGCTAAAAAGAGCAGAATGGTAGCTGAAAGGAGCTAAAAGGAGCAGAATGGTAGATGAAAGAAGCACATAGCTAACTAAATTCTAAACATTTTAAAAGGCTAGCTAAAAAGAGCAGAATGGT
>JAVCKU010134887.1:0-12056 GCA_032273985.1 Hypsolebias coamazonicus
CTGACCCACTTTGATCCACTCTGATCCACACTGACCCACTTTGACACACACTGATCAACTCTGATCCACTCTGACCCACTGTGATCCACACTGACCCACTCTGATCCACTCTGATCCACTCTGACCCACTCTGATCCACTCTGACCCACTTTGATCCACACTGACCCACTCTGATCCACTCTGACCCACTTTGATCCACTCTGACCCACTCTGATCCACACTGACCCACTTTGACCCACTCTGACACACTCTGATCCACACTGACCCACTCTGATCCACTCTGATCCACTCTGACCCACTCTGATCCACTCTGATCCACTTTGACCCACTCTGACACACTCTGATCCACAATGACCCACTCTGATCCACTCTGATCCACACTGACCCACTCTGATCCACTCAGGATCTCTAAGTGTTGATATCAAGACTCACCGCTGGTTGGGGTGTTTTTTTCCGAGGACACGTCTTAAGGAATATAAATGTGCAACAACTGTTACATTTTGTGAGTCGCCCACATGTTCAGGTAGAGTGACTCCTCCGAGCTGGTCTGGAGTCGTAGCTTTAGGCAGAGGGGGTGTCTGAACGTCTCGTCCACAAGTGATGGTAGGACGGAGTGGGAGATGGACAGATGGATCAGGGCCTCGTCCTCAGTAATGAGGGTGTTGCTTTGGTCAATCGTAGTGAAAAAGGAGTTGAAAGGCAAAGCTCTGATTCACGTTCTGACCCTCACCTGTGTTCATGATGTTTGGATCTTGATCAGAAGAACAAAATTCTGGATGGGCTTGGTTTGGAGATGGGGTGGGCAGCTCCATCAGCCCGGGGGAACTCGGAGTAGAGTCACTGTTCCTCTGTGTGGAAATGCGTTGGTTCAGGTATCTGATCAGGACGCCTCCTTGTGGGGGTTTTCTGGGTACGTCCTGCTGGGAGCAGACCCTGAAGAAGACTCAGAACTTGCCGGAGTGAATGCATTTCCTGTTTGCTTCATTCTGTAAAGGCATCGAACTGTCGAGCCTTTTCATCGACAACATTCTGACAACTGAAGTAAGGACTTAGACCTCAGACGTCTCTGAAACCTGCTGTGTCTCTCACACGAGCGTTTCCTCTCAAGAGGATTAACAATTTGCTGAGAGGAGCCCCTGTTCATTGGCTGACTGAAAGTTTCAGATTTAAATTAATATACAGCACACTGAGTTCTTTGTGTCTTCATTCGTCCCATTAGTGGACACTTTTGTCCAAGATGACTTGTGCTTTTGGAGTTTCGGAGTTCTAAGAAACCAGTGTTTAGTTTGTAAGTCGTGACTCACAGGAGGCAGTCGTCTTCAAACACAGTAAAATGAATGTTTAGCTAAATCCTCGCTGAGTGCAAGACGAGTTAAGCAATGTGCAGCACGACCGTGTGGGCGTGTTGGTGCTGCGACGGTGGGTGGAGCCAAGAATGTGTTCCAGCTGGAGTTTCAGCATTCCACAGCTCATTCCATACCTCTTACCCTATGACCCCACCATCCTCCCAACTGGTTTATGAATCTTGTAATTTCCTCTGACAGGGAGACTGTTGTCTGTGGCACCTTTGACCAGCTCTTTGAGAAGATTTGATATTTTTTTATTATTTATTTATTTATTTATTCATTTTATAAAAATATATACACAACAATCACGTGTTTTATGAAAACAAAATACAAAATGAAAGGCAGCAAAAAGAAGAAAATATCTTATTATATCTGCCCCTTTTTGAAACAATCAATTCAAACAATAATTATCTATAAGTAACAAAACAAAATGAATAACTCATCTCAACTTTCCATTTTCAGTATATGACACTTTCAATTACATTGTATATATTTCTTTAACAATTAATTTTTTACCATTTTCTTAAACATAAACATTGACATTGCTTTTTTTTTTTACACCACACTCCAAGTCATTCCACAATCCAATTCCCTGGATTGAGGTAGACCGTCCCTTCAAACTGGTCCTGTACTGTGGCTTTACAAAAATATCAGTTCCCTTTTGATTGCAACAGCTTACTTAGTCTTTTAACAAAATGCATCTGAATATTTAAAGGTAATGCGTTGTTCTGAGCTTTATACATTACTATTAAGATATTGTAATTTTTCAAATCATGGAACTTCAGTAATTTCAATTGAAAGAATAATATACTTGATGGATGACTAATGTTTTCTTGCAATAAATGTTTCAGAATCTACATTAACTCAAGTTAGATACCCAACATCTTTTCTTGGTTGTAGGTTCCTCAACAAAAGTTTGATTGAACTCATTTATTCTATGTTGCACTTTTGACATCATAATCAAAGATTACTGAAAAAATTAAATTGATAAAAGTAATTTGCATTTAAAATAACATCTTGGGGGTCAGATATTAACGAGAGCCACATTTGGCCCCCGGGCCTTGAGTTTGACACATATGTATTAAACGAACAAAGAAAATATACATTTGATTTTAATAGCATCGTGTTGGACTATATGTCTGTATCTCAAACTGTATGTGGAAATACAGAAAACACACCTCTAATAGGTGGTACACATGGGCCAAGCAAATTTATTATTAACAGGTTTTTGTGTCTATGGACATTTTTACAATTACTAATGTGTATGCTTGAAGTCAGTATTTTGCAATGCATTGTGGTCTACATCTATTCATGCTTACTTCTGGTTTGTTGAAACACATCTAAACCAGGCGGTCTGCAACCTTTGTGATAAAAAGAGCCATTTGTGCCACTTTTCTTACTAATTAGATGTCCGGAGCCACAAAACTTGCTCCAACTATACTGTCAATTGGTGGCCCATAGACCCCTACAAGTTTGTTGGAGATGGCTTTTCCCACACAGCCTTCAGCTCAGCTTGGTTGATGCTGATGTGTGGTGGCTGGTACAGCTCATCTAGTGGATGATGGACAACTTCATTCTTCTTTATAGGCTAACATTCAGCCCAAATGTCGCAAATCAGGTCATGATTTGCTGCATGTTGAGTTTGATGTGTGCAATTTCAACCCCTTTCAAAGGGTCAATGATTAAAAAAAGTCAAAGAAGAAGATACTATTGTGATTTGATTACCGTAAATATTACAACATCCTACCGTGCTGGGTAATTCCATATTTTATGGTTTTCACTTCACAATACGGTATATATGGTATATAGGCTACTTTGACTTTTTTTATGATTTTAGTTTCTTAGATTTAGCAGGTTTTAGTAGGTTTGAACGCCACCGGGGCTTTTATTTGACGTTATATCGCGTCATTTCCGGTTTGGTCGGTACTGTCTTGGCGCAGCTTGATGGAGCTCTGCTCCGTTTTTATCAGAGCTGGAAGCAGTAGGATGCTTTGCGCATGCGCACAGACGGAAGCGGATGCGGCAGCAGAGCATCAGCTGAGTCCACACGGAAAGACCGAAAGCGGGCTGTGTTCTGTGGGGTAAGTGCAGTAAAAGTACTCAGAGATTATTTTTTAGAATAAAATCTGATTTTTAACTCAAGTCCCCGCCGAAATACTCTCCTTTAAGTTTGTAAAGTTTGTCTAACCTTCAGCTTCACGTCATGTTGCATGAGACTTAAGTAGAACAGCAGGTGGAGGATTTTATTTTGAAACTCCTAAGGACACCTCGGGCCTCACTCTGTCTTTCTTGACGCTCGGTGTCTCGTCTGTTAAGCCGGTTCTTTTTCTCCTTCTGGTTTTATCCCCAACTTGTTGTCTTCTGAAAGCAGGTGATCTTCCTCGCGCATCTAGCGTCATGTCTGCACGAGCGGGGACGGCCCCTCCGGTCCAGAGCCACTGACACCGACTCAGGCCCATCCGAACAACTTGTTCCTGTACGAGGATGATGATGGTCCGGTGAGGGAGCAGGTCGGCAAGTGGAATGATGAAGATCTGGACCTCTGAACATGTCTTCAGGTTGGTCCATAAATAAATCAGGGTTGTTGAATGAAGGATGGTGTCTGGGTGACGTGTTAAAGCTTCATCACCCGACTTTAAACTGGTTATTCACACACTGATAATCTGAAATTAATATTTCCGGTCAGTAATTCAGCTCGTTTTATAGTGAACCAATCAATCTATGAAGTTTATTGTCCATAACTTTATAACATGGAGACTTGTCCTTGACATCTGGCTCATAAGACAACACCACTGTTCCTGTTTCTGTTTAGGATGTTCACCTCTTGTGCGAAATTCTGTTCCCCTGTGTCGGGAGCGCGCATCCGCCTCTCTGGTTGCAGTGCGCGCTCCCAACACAGGGGAAACACATTTTCAGTGGGAAATTTCGCACAAGACCCCCACCAAGAGACCATATTCAACCAGTGCATCAGTTGCATTGAAGCTCCATAGATTACGTAGAAGATGGACAGGCTGTCTGGCTTTTTGTCCCCTGGTGCGGAGCAAAGAAGGAACATGGAAATACTGTCCGTCCTGTTCATCTTTTGAGCATGAAACTTAAAAAACAAGTGAGATACTGACTTCCATTGTGGTGTGTGACTATATCTGTGTAAGAAAATTGGGTTGCCATGTCAAAATCCAAGATGGCCGCCACCACATCTAGCTTTTATATTGCTTAAGTATAGTTTCCTCAAGTGATTGGGGTGACTGAAGATTAATCCATGATGACCAAGGCCACCAGCCACCCCCTGGCTCTACCATTATGTGTGGTGGTGTTGGATAAAATAGGTCCCTCAGGTTGCCAGTATCCATCACCCTGCTGCCTCGGACATTGAATTATCACTGCAGTAATGGTAAAGATGTTCTCCCTCCAAATCGTTATCAGCAAAGATGCAATGTAACACTTTATCTCTTGTGAAACCCTTTGTCTACATTTATTTCAGGCGATACAAAACACACTGGAACATGTTCATGCCGTTGAAGACTGTGACTGATTCAGCTCTTACTTTTGGTTTTCTTTCATGCATCATTACTGGTAGCGTGTCTACCTAAACATCTTGCACTGGAAACATTAAGGTTTACTTTGTTTCATTCCATGTTCATTTCCAGTGCAGAAAACCACTCATGTCCTAAATTGGGTCTGAATATTGGCCTGGTGCTAGCTGCTCCCAATCTACCTCCCAGACAAAGCTCTCTGGTTTTACTGGCACTGATGTCAAGAAAACGGTCAGGTAACAAGTTGGCCTAGAAGCTGGGAGTACAAGGGCTATCAGTGTATTTGTTGTTATGCTACAACTCATTTAAGGAAAATAAAAATGGAGATGACACATAACCCTGTGGGACACAAGTGTTCTGAACCCTTCCATCAGATAATGTTACTGACACCGACTCGCTGGGGTCTTTCTCTCAGAAACTCCCTGATCCTCAACACAAGTTGGCCGCTGGCATTCAGATCACAGAGGCGTTTTAAAAGAATATGCAGCTGAACTGTATTAAAAAGTCCAAGAATAACACACAGACATACGTGTAAGAGTTATCCATATGACTGTGGACGTTATCGAGATGGGAGCGAGCGAACCCTATAGCAGCAGAAGGGCTTCTAAAGATGTCCCCTGTTGTGTTATTTTAAGGATGATCATGTAGCCACAGCAGTAAAAGTCAGTGTATCTCAAAGCAGCATGTATCGGACAGCTACGTTGGTCGTAAAGAATGATTTAATCATTACAATCACTAACTGATGTTGTTTTGTTGTGGCAGGTACCCCTGGGAGACAGTGATCAAGGCTGCCATGAGGAAGTACCCCAACCCCATGAACCCCAATGTGGTGGGTGTAGACGTGCTGGATCGCAGTCTGGACACAGAGGGACGTCTTCACAGCCACAGACTCCTCAGCACAGAGTGGGGACTGCCGGGTATCGTACGAGCGGTCAGTCTCCAACGCCGACATGCTTTGAAGCTTCAAGTTTCCATCCATCCATTATCTTTACTCGCTTCTTCCTTTTCGGGTCACGGGGGTCACTGGTGTCGATGTCCATCCATCACTGTGAGAAGCGGGGGACACCTGGACAGGTCTCCAGTCCATCGCAGGGAGAGACAAATGAGACAACCATTCACTCTCTCACTCTAGGGACAATTTAGAGTTACCAATCAGTCTAACATGCGTGTTTTTGGTCTGTGGGAAGATTTGTGTTTCCATCAACACAAAGGCTTTTATACGTTGTCTCCAAGCAGCCAGAACACTCTTGATTTTTACTTGAGCGTTATTTTAAACTAATTTTCTGGAGAGAAAAAGAAATTGTGAAAAAGCAGCCAAAGTATATTAAAAAAAAAAAAAAAACTTAACTTCAGAATAAATAATTTAAAAACTTAGATAATGTATTGATAATGACCACTTTAAAAGATGACATAAAACTCTGGCTTCTTGAAAGAAAGTGTAAAGACATGAGGGATGACACAAAACGTCTGCACTGTATTGAATCAGGGCTCATGGGATGTGTGGATTTTCATTATCCTGGACTGTATACATATAGAAAATGGAAAACAGAGCTTCTGTTTTGGGGGTTTTCTTTAATTTTTTACGACTTTCTATTTTTTTATGCTTAACCAAGCAGATAACTTTTTCAGTTCTTTAAACACAAAAGATAGAAACCCTAATATCCCACAGGCAGGATGTAGCACGGTCTTTTGTCTTTTTAAAAACTTCAGCCAAACTTTATTTCACTCTAAAAGGTTTACAAAATTAACACCAGTGGGGAACCCTCAGGGCCTTCAACGTTTTCAGAGAAGGCCTAAGAAGCCAGCACGTATGAAATGTTACATTTAAACTTTTCATTTAAATTTTATTTGTTATAAAATAAATATTTTCAATGTAGTTTCCCCTATTGTTGCTACTTATTCTTATTTTATGCAAACTACTTTGAAGACGAGCATGAAACGTTTTTAATTGGTTAGGACTTCACTGTCAGGAGAGAAGGCTGAGCTCAGTCAGAGTCTCTGCAGGATGAGTTTATTTGATAACTGACCGGACAATTAACCAATTACGATGTTGATAGAATGGATGCGACCAAAACACAGGGCTCTGAGCAGGGCCTTCTGGGTAATCTTGGAAAAGAGGTGGACTTTTTTCAGGCTCTGTGTTCAGATGTGTCGTCCCTATTGGCTTTTCTGTTAGTGTTGGGTTGACATTTATGTTCAGGTTGTTTTTAAAAGAGGTTGAATGTCATGCTGCTGGATAAAAAGAGCGAGTGACTGAATTGCGAAACAGGAAACAGACAAACTTCCTTGCGAAACAGGAAGTAAATATACTGTAATCGAACGTGACTGTAGTGTCTATGATGTTAGCATTTAATAAGATGTAATAATATTACGTTCTAACTGAAGGCCTATTGTGCTTACACAATTCACCACTGATTAACACAGTTTTATTGCAGAAAACGTACAGAAAAAAATTCACTAAAGTTGAATTGTTCAGTTTTCCATCTTTCTGTAGCCACTATGTTTTCAAGTGAACTATTCATTTGATAAAAATCTGTCCACTATTAAAATATTAAGCTTTAAAATTTACCCTAAAATTGACTACAGCTCTTAAAAATGAATCTTCAAACATATGAACGTTTCTAATGAAAATGATGTAGAATCCCTGGTGACGTGAGCCTAAGATCTGTGATGTCAGAGCTCCTGTTCCACTGAACGTTTCTCCTTGTAGATCTTGGGAACCAACCAGACTCAGACCTACGTGAAGGAGCACTCCATAGTCGACCCAGAGGAGAAAAAGATGGAGCTGTGCTCAACCAACGTGAGTCGATGACCTCTGCTCAGATTTGATCATAACACACACCAGTGTTCACCTCTGTCTCTTGTCGTAAAGTCGAGTGTAAAGTATTCCCCTTGTAAGGAAATCTAAATGCATTCCTTTCCTCAGATTACTCTCACCAACCTCATATCAGTAGATGAGAGGCTTGTTTACAGACCGCACCCAGAAAACCCCGAGGTGTAAGTGCTCTTCATGCTACTTTGCACTGACTTTCTAAAAGGAGCTTTTGGTTACAAAGCACAGACTCTGGTGTTACTGTGTAACACTGTGATGGTGTGGTCTGTTTTTCTCTGTGGGCTGCTCCGCAGGACTGTCCTGATGCAGGAAGCCATTATCACAGTGAAGGGCGTCAGTCTGAGCAGTTATCTGGAGGGGATGATGGCCAGGAGCATGTCTGCTAACGCTCAGAAGGTAAACCCAAAGACCTCGTATTTACGGGTCTCTTCTGCAAATACAGGCACATGGCAAGGTTTTGTCAATGTTTTTGTATCTGGGAATTGTTATGGGATAAAGGGATTTCCACAGCTGCTCGTCTTTGGTTTGTTCGACTTCTGGGTGACAAAAAAGTAAAGCAATAACTACCTCGAGAAATATGAACTCTCAAGTTCAAGAATCTTGATTATCCCGAGGGGCAATTTGTTTCACAGTCAGTAAATACACAAAACATTCATACTAGACAAGACATTAACAGTACATGAAACTATCACAGTTCATTGAGAAGCCTAATCACTACAGGGATGAATGAGTTTTTCAGTCTGTTCATTCTACATCTGGGCTGCAGATACCTGTGTCCAGATGGAAGCAACCTGAACTCACCATGGAGTGGATGATCAGGATCTGCCAGAATCGGTCTGGCCTTGTTCACTGACCTCATCTTGTGTAGGTCAGTGAGGTTCTATAGGGCTATGCCAGCCGTTTTACTGCACATCCTGACAATCCCCCAGAGTTTGTTCCTGTTTTTGTTTGTTAAAAGTCCAAACCAACAGATGAAGGTGAAAGTTAAAAGAGACAATAAAACATGAACAAAACATTCTCATAAAAGTAGAATCAACATTAAAACCACAGTGACAGTTTGCAAAGTAGCGTCTGAGGGATTTCTCTGTGTTAAGCATGAGGGTGGGTGAATTATGATGTTGGCCTGTGTCTCAGCCATTGAAGTGGGAAAGGAAAATAAAATCCACTAAATACAAGAGCTGGACTGAACTGTGCACAGTCAGAGGGTTACTCAAAATGAACTTAAAAAAAAACTACAGAAACACTCATTTTATAACAGATGTATTTATGAGCCATGAAAAGTGTCATAATTCTAAAGAAAACATTTCTTTGGCTATATTCAGTGTTTTTATACATCATTAAAATCATAAATGATAAAGTAAAATATGTATACTGATGCCTTTTATCAGATAAAATCTAATGTACCGGCATTTGTATAAAGTGCGTTTTAAAACAACTGTTGGACAAAATAAATGAATTAAAAATCATAAAAACAAACAAAAATAAAAGCTGTTAAAATATGAAAAGACAAACATGAAACAATAAAAATTATCCAAGAACATGAAGTCTCAGCTGTATTAAAAACCAGAGACTTAGAAACTCCAAGAGTTCAAGTGTTAAAGACCAGACCACCTCTGTGGCCCAGAGGCCGGCCTGGACCAGGTACAGACTAAAGACCAGACCACCTGACTGGAAGTAATAAAAGTGTGACTCATCTGTTCAGAATCATTAAAGGATAAAAATGATTTGACTTTAGATTAAAAATAAAGTTTTTGTTTAACTCTTCACAGGAAGACATTTTGACCAAACGTTTGCCTGAAGATGAACTCTGGTCCTGCCTGTTTGTCTCTGCAGCTGTCAGGACTGTGTGTCCAGTGTTTGGACATCTGGTCTCAGGGTGTGATCTTGTTCTCCGTGTGTATCTGCAGGGCTGGGATGCTATAGAGTGGGTTATTCAGAACTCTGAGAGAGACAACGTCCCCCTCTGTGACATCTACTAACAATGGTAACATCTCTCTCTGCTCTCCTTTAGTTTACTTACACCAAGATGTATCATTAAAAAATGTTAAACGTTAGTCTGTTGCATCTCACACTACTTCCTTTTTCTTTGTTGTTTTGGCTCAGAGCTCCACGTCTGCTGAGGACTTCCAGCATCGCCAGGTCCTCACGGAGAAGTTTCACCTACCAGGACCCCTCATCTCTCTGAAACTCATGAAAGGAAGTTAATCTGTGCTCAAAGTGTCATAGAGGAACATGGGGCCAAGATTTTAAAACTCAGCAATCAATAACTTTTAAATGTGGTGTAAAGACACAACAGGAGACTTGCATCAGCTCATTGTAACTTCAACACTTTGAATGTCATTACTGCACATTTAGTTTGAAGCTCCAGCTTATCTCCAGTTTAGAAAGGTCCCTTATAAAGAATAAGAACGGATCAGGGAGGTGTGCAGATGTTTAATGTTTATGTTGTGTGACAAACTTTTTATTTTTTTAATAATTATGCCATAGTGAGAGGATTCAAAGCAGACAGATGTTACTCCTCATGTTGGTCTGCTGGGCACAAAGTGCAGACCAGAGAAAACAGGACAAGATCGTTTCTTAAAGAGATCTCCGACTAGCTGGAACAATAAAACTTATTTGATAAACAATTACGTAAACATATTGGAAAAATACTGTAGGCTGTTTTAGTTTAAAAGTTTTCATTTTTTATTAATGACAAGGACGTTGCCTTTTTATTTATGTGGCAATGCATTCTGGGTAAATGACATAGACAGGTTGCTCTGGTGCGAGCTCCGTTCAGTTTGAATGTTCATTTTGAACATTATCTGATGTTCAGCCTTTTAATTTGAACTGGAGCACGTGAGAGAAGGGAGAAATGACTCATCTTTCACAGTAGCTCCAGAGCTAATGTAAATGACGTTAACTATAAAGTTAATACAGTATATACAGTGTTAGCTCTGGAGCTAATATAGTATACAGCAGGGCTATTCAACACAACTGCTCAGGGGGCCACAGTTTCTGAAAAACAGCTTTTAGGGGCCGGGCGGACATCCAGCGATTAAAGTCATTACATTAATAAACACAGTATTACAATGATCTGTTACCTTTTAAACTTGTTTGTTTTATTGCATTGAATTATAAATGCAATAAACCAAACCCAGAACCCCCATTTTTTTTTTTTTATATTAAAATTTTTAATTAAGTTATTGTTGGGCTGAACTGAGGTCACCCGCGGGCCAGAAATGGCCCATTGGCCACCAGTTGAATAGCCCTAACAACAATGTTAGCTCCAGAGCTAATGTATAAAACATTGACTCTAAAAATAATACTGTATATACATTAGCGCTGGAGCTAATAAATACCGGTAGTCTGAAAATAGCTAATATATATGATGTTAGCTCCAAATTAAACATCACAAGTTGATAACGTTCAATCATTTGACCTATATACTGTATTGTGCATAAGGCCTAAAACAAAATATAACTTTGTCTAGTTAACTTGCTAGCCTTGACTCCTTGTGTTTTAGTCTCCACTACAACCGAAGTATGTCATTGCTTCAGAATGACTTGTGCCAGTAAAATAATGTTGACGTCCTTAGGTGAAAAATGCAATAAACATATATACATTTTTAACTAATTATGATTTTTCACGTCACAAACAAGTTTTTAGTAGAATAGACAAATAACATATCAAGGCATATGAATTATATATTATAAAAGCAGTCAGAAATCACTTTAAGAAAGAAATATGTTGCATCACGAACATTGTTTTTATCACATTTAAAGTGTGACTTCCTTTTTAAATTTAACTCAGATTTATAAACAGATTGATGGAAAAGGAACAGTGATTGTGAGGCAGCTGGTTAAAATAACGTCTGGCCTTCCAGTTGGGCATATTTATCCATTTATATGGCCTTAAAGTGTCATGCCTCTGTGCACAGCATGCTTCCAAACATTGTGCTGATCCATAGAAGCTACCTACATATCCTGAAGATCAGGAAAGTACTGTAAGTGCCGCGGTGCACATTGACATTTATGTGCTAAAATGTATTTTCTGCATAGAATTAACAATTACAGAATATTTCTACAGATGTTATTTATTATTGTTGTTGTGTTGCTTTTTAATTTTGGTTGTGTTGCATTAAAAAAAACAAGTGTCTTTTTTTGTTTTTAGTTAGGCTAATGAATCTAATACAGTATGATGAAAAGAATTGCTAAAGCAAATTAAAAAAATGGAAGCAGATTTTTTAATGTGGTTTTGTTCATCTAATGACGTATACATTAGAATTTACATCATTGGTCCAGCTCTTCTTGAAGGTGGGTCTAATGTTACCTGTCCACTTTGCAGTGATTCAATGGACCAACT
>JAVCKU010134920.1:0-12046 GCA_032273985.1 Hypsolebias coamazonicus
GTGTTACTTTTAATTTTTATGCTGATGACAGCCACATTTATGTTCCATTAAAACAAGGAAAACATTACTTCATGAACCAACTCCTGGAATGTGTGGCAGAACTCAGAACATGAATGTCACAATTTTTTTTTTTTACATTTTAATGAGAAAAAGACCAAGGTCCTGTTGTTTAAGCCCAGTGATGGTTCCAAAGTCCATGCTGATCTGGGTCCTTTAACAAAACATCTGACTGAGAGACAACAACTAACCTGGGTGTGAGGCTGGACAATGATTCAAAACTACATGCACAGATTAAATCTGTGGTCACGTCCAGCTTTTATCAACTGAGCCAACTGGTCAAGGTCAAACCATTTCTGTCACATCATCATTTTGAGATTTTAATCCATGCTTTTATCACAACTCATCTGGAATACTGTAATTCACTTCATTTGGGTCTGAGCCAGTCATTACTGACTCGACTTCAGCTGGTTCAGAATGCTGCTGCTCGACTTTTAACTGGTACCAGAAAAAGAGAGCTCATCACCCCTGTTTTAGAATCACTACACTGGCTCCCAGTTCGTTTCCAGATTAGTTTTAAAGTTCTTTTATTTGTTTTCAAATGTCGTCATTGTCTTGCCCCACAGTATCTGTCCGACCTGCTCCAGCTGTACGTTCCCTGACACTCTCTCAGGTCAGCAGATCAGCTGCTGTTGTCGTTCCAAAATCAAAGGCTGAGGTGACTGAGCATTTTCAGTTGCTGCCCCTAAACTGTGGAACGAACTACCTTTGACATCACTTCCTGTTTTTAAATCTTCTCAAACACTTTTTTCTCTTTGTCTTCTATCTCAGCTTCAAATGTTGGTTTTACTGTTTTTAATTTATTTGTTTTATTGTTTTTATTGTTTGCTGTTTTATGATTTTAATAGTTTATTACTTTTACGGTTTCAGTTGATTTTCTAGTTTTTTTTTTTAATGCTTCTATGTGTTAGTGTTCAGCACTTTGGCCAGCGGTGTTGTTTTTAAAGTGCTTTATAAACAAAGTTGTATTGTATTGTATAAACCACTGGTGAAGCGTCCACGTCCGGCTCAGGTTTGAGCTTTGAGCTCAACCAAAAGAGGCGGAGCAGAACTCAGCTGGGCTGAAAGCGAGCAAGATCCGTGTCAAAGTCTTCTTTGTGCCATTTACTATAATGAATTAACTCCCTTAATAGGTCCTATTTGTGGTTTACTATTCTTTTAAACTAAATACAATCATGCTGTGCAGCATCATCAATATTCCCTCAGTAGTAAATCTGTTGTTGTTTAATTCGGCTCATGGGCGATCACACACTGATACGATCAATTTATTAGAACTCCCCGCACAGCAGGAGCGAGATTACACAGCCTTTTGACTGATTTTTCTGCTAATTTAATTCTTAAAGTATAATTATTCTTTATAAATACCAAAACATGAATATTTGTAGGCACCAAATTAAAGCAATATGTGTCCTCGTTTAACTTTATCTTTTTCCCCCCAAACTCACAAACTTCTCTCTTTTTTCATCACTTGCCCTCGAGCAGGACGGATGCCTTTTCCTCGCTCTCCTGCCTTTCTCTTGCTTTTGCTTTTTGTCTTATGTATCAGAGCTTCTATTCTCACATCTTCTGAATTGTAAATCACTGTTATGGATTTGGTCAGCTGGACTTTCAACACAATTGATAAAATTTGTTCAACCGAGCGACAGGGTGCTGGAGAACCCTCATGTCCCGGACAGACGTACGCAGCTGGGTATGTCATGGCTCCGTGAGGGGAGTGGAAGATGATGTGCCTGTCTGTGTTGTCTCTGGAGAATGTTGAAGATTTATACATCACTGTATTTATGATAGCAGGGTTTCTGCTTTTTGGCACCGGCGGATATCTCTGTTATCGGCTATTAAGAAAGACGGCGGCAGCAGTTTTGGTCATGGCAAAGCTGCCTACCTTATGTGAAGGATTAATTCATGCTTCGGGCTCTCAGACTCAACTGATTTGCAAGCTCAACCATAAGCTGGAAGCGACTTATGAGAATCGTAGGCCATTTGCGGCGTCTGGAACTCGACAGCATGCTGGAATCGATCTTGGAGAAGGCCAGACCAGTGGAAATCTCACAAATCTGGCCATTTTGGATCATTGAGAGTACCAGCAGAACTCATGGCTGATGAAAGAAAAAACAACTGTGGCATATCTGAATCTGGCCTCACTGTTCTGCCTTGAGTAGGCCAACTTATCAAGTTGCTCCTGGAGATGTGTACACCAAGAAAGCTCTGCTCTATCCACCAGACTAACACCTTATCAGGACTATGGAACTATCTGGAAGTGTTCATGGCCAAATCTCACCGTCTTGTTGTCAAATGTGTATTCAATGTGTCTATAAATGTGTTTGCTGGTAGTTTTTTTGATGTCTTAAATTATGTCCTGACAAGAACAAGGTGTGACAAGCTTTTTTAAATTACCCACTATCCTCATGGTCTCTCTCCTTTTCTTATCTAAAGAATAAGGGCCGCGCTCCTAGGAGTTGCAGCCACGTGCACTCCGCCCATCTTTCGGACAGCCACACGGAATACTTTTTGCTGTACTTCACTGTGCAATGACAATAAAACTTATTCTGATTCTGTGAGAGTCCCAGAGAGACTGTGTGAGCTGCAAAGCATGCTGGGAAATTACATGTACAAGTGTGCAAATGTCCGGTTCAGGTTTGCTTTGGCATTTATGTTGAAGTCTGTTATTGCCTGTAAACTGACACCATGATTCAGAGGTTGTTGCTGGTACACATAAGGAGGAAAGCACAGAGTGGTGGAGCAGTGAGCACCCTCACAGAAGAATGGTGTCAGGGTGAGGCCTGGCCTGGTGTCGTATAAGTCGATGCTTACAGTGTGGAGGGGGCACTTCCTAAAGTGTTTGTGTGTATGCTCGTGAAAATGTTGAAAATGGAGATGGGAACATAACAGGATGGCCTCTCTGACTGGAATATTTGCCATTTCAAATAGTTTAAAGATCCCTCTCACTTTAAATTTTGTTAATGAACTCACGGCAGGCCGTCAATAGCTCTGAGTATTAAGGTGTACATTTGGTCAGGTGCAAGTTATATAACCTCAGATTAAGATAAGACAATATAACATAGAACTTTATTGATCCTGCAGGAAATTGTTGTGCTAGAGTTTCAGTACAAAGGAACATACACAAGGAATTACACAAGATATAAAAAACAATAACAGAGAATGTAAAAATACCAGCAAATAAGATCTAAACAGGTCAAGTGCAGACATGTGTGAAATGTTTTAATGTGAAAACATTAGCACCTACATGTTGCATGGTATCTTAAATGTTCAACACTAAATTAATTCACTCACCTTTTCTATCAGGTGCGAGCAGATCTGTCAGCAGAACACGTTTAGGGAAATTAAAACTTGATCATTTAAAGACACACTGCAGCTCAAAATTGCATTAATTTACAAACAGAAAGCCATCTGTTATAAATGAGTTGCTAGTCTTTATACAGTAGTCATTTAGGCTTTGCAGCTGTAATCATCAACAACATTGCTGATCAATTTAGAAATTTATGGCATTTTTTCATTGTAAGGCCCGGCACGGCCTAGTTGGCTGGCCATTATTCTACCCCAGTCATGACTGTGTTTGCTTTCAGCAAAGTGCCGCCTCGATGTAGGCGGGGATCATTATATCAAAAACGAATGATGTCATTATTTGTGACAAAACAATGGACGACATCGAACTCGTGCTACTTCTTTGTTCTTGAATTCAAAAGCGGCAAGAACAGCAAGAGAAAAAACAGATCTCTCTCGCTCACACAGACCAACAGAAACAGCAGTGGAGGCACTGAGCAGTCGCTGCAGGATGAGCTGTGAAGTGATCCCAATCAATGGTGAACAGTATATTTGCATCAAATCGACCCCAACTGCCTGGCCCGAATGGAAGCCCATGAATCTGGGCTCCAGGAATTGGGCCAAATGCAAAGAACTCTGGTTTGAACCCATGCCGGGCCTTACAATGCAAAAATACCAGTACACCCATACATTTGTGTAACATTTGTTCACTCAGATGATTTCCATCACATTCAAGTGGTTTTGGAGCTAATTGCAAAAGTAATGGTGGGTGGAGCGAATGGGGAGCAGATTTAAATAATAATTCTCAAACTCAATATGAGCCCTTGGTGCAGTCAACATTAATAAACCCTGTGAACAGATGAAATGACATATTTTGGAAGCTAAAGGATGGAAAAAGGTCAAGAATAGCTTTGGAAATAAGAGTGTACCTGTTTAATGGCACACCTCACCTAATTCACATCATTCTCATTGTTCATGTTAAAGTATGAAGCTTTCAGCTGCAAGAGGATTGCGTAATAAAATAGCATACTTGCAAATTACAAACAATTAATGTGGAATTTAATTAAAGGACAACGAGCAGTTTGCCAGTGTCCCCCATCACTGAGGGATGTGAAAAGAGAATAATAGTAGTTTTGGAGATGTGTTTTTATGGGCTGAAATTGAACAGATAATTAAAACTTTGTTCTTGTCTGAGGTAGCAATTTTATCCACCAGCAGGTGCAATGGTGGAGCCAGGGGGTGGCCAGTGGTGGCCTTGGCTAGCATAGATTAATCTTGGGCTACCTTAACTGTGGGAGGAAACTGGAGTACCTGGAGAAAAACCCACACATGCACAGAGAGAACATGCAAACTCCACCCAGAAAGGCCCTGGGTTGGGATTTGAACTGGCGAACATCTCGCTGAGAGATGCCAGCTCCTAGATGCAGCTGTCCACCTAAATGTAAGTCAGAACTTTACTTATTTTTTGAGTTATCATGCTCACAACATGCTCGGACAGATGGACTGTTTTTTTCTAATTCCCATCTTCACGACAAGGTACAATAAAAGAATTCAAAACACAGATGATATTAATAGATATTCGGACTCCTAGAGAGACAAACACTAAACTCATTACCAGAATCTACATTTTGTTTAAATTCTTTCCGTGTTTGTAAATTGCGTCTGACATTAACAGCAGGGCACATTAATGTCGACGTTAGCGTTTGAAATGAGATGACACAATGTGAGGATTTAAAATGCTTCATCTGCTTTGTCAGCTCGCTCCACCTCTTCATGTTGGCACTTTGAACAGCTGTGAATCACGAACAGTCAATCCCTGAGCTCACTGAAGGCAGGGGCCACACTTTGTCCTTCAGAAACCCCCCGTATGAGGCGAGCACATTGACCTTTGGACCCACAGAACTGCGAACAAATCTAGTTTCCCGTTTCTCTCCAGGTTTTTGCTTTTTGAACCTCGAGGGAGGGGATGGCAGAAGGTGCTGATGGAGAGGAGGAGATCCAGTTCCTGCGTACAGTAAGCGACGCTCTACTGATTTATTCTGATTGATGAATACTGGAGGCTTGTAGGTCTTTTTAAACGTGGACAAATCCAACATTTAGAAAAACTTTACTTAGACTGAGCACTGATTGACAAAAGCAGGTGTTCGGCATTGTTCCCTATTTATATCCCAACGTGCACGTAATTTATTACTGTTTTGTCCGAGAGAAGAAAGTCCCTGGCACCAGGTAACAGTTCACACATGGACATAAATATATCTACATAAAGCAACGTGCGACTCTGCCAAATGAGCTATGGTTAACATTTTTTTAAATTCAGTTTAGTGTTCTGTATTAATCACTTTTCTGCACAAAGACAATTCAATCTGTGGTTGAAGAAGACATCAATCAGAAATAATAATAATAAAGAAAAGTTCTGGTTCATATTTGAATAAAGTGTGCAGAGTCAGTCCATGTAGAGAAGTGAATGAAAACAAATCCATTTCTTAAAGGAAGCTATGCAGGCCTGGAGAACAGAAATGATAGGATTTTTTTTTTAAATCCTGTTTTTATAATTGCTGATGTGATTTAAATCCCAAATATTTTAATTATACTAAAGTCCAACTGCTGTTTGAACAAACACAAAACTTTTCTGACTATTCAATTTTTGATCAATTGTTTTGATTTTATAGACTAATTTTGCCGCTCTGGTTGGTTTGAGCTCATTTTTAATCAGTTTTGTTTTCAGGTCTTTGATCTTTTTCAGAAATATTTAGCGTAATAAAGTTTTGAGGGGAGTTTTCAAATGATTATGTTTATTTTTACCCTGGCGTATCGGCTATCCTCAGTTGAAGGACATTGTGGCGACGATAATGTCCCATTCTTTATTTGGAAGGCCGGCGTTGATATTTCTGCACATAGTTGCGTCACTCGAGCTGGGTAACTTCAGCCTTCAGCTTTTAGTCTGAGCCGGACTCTGACTGTCTGCTGGTTGCATTTATTAAAGTCAGTGACGCGTGACGACACTTTGCTTCAAGAAACAAGCACTTGATGTGTGGATGTTGAACATGAAGCTCAGTTGTGTTTCAGATGACACGTCCTGGCTTGGACCTCAGCTGAGCATGAAGTATGTGCACAATGTGTCATTAAGTTGCTGTCTGTTCGCCTTCGACTCAGCTGGGTTTCTATATTTACTGTGCAAGGATTAGCACGTTCAAAGCTTCACACGTTTCAGCAGCTGTTTGTTTCAGTCTCTGTGGAAGCGTTTCTCCTTGATTTACTGCTGCTGTCTGGTTAACAACGGTCTATTGTAAGTTATAATTTTCAGCCATATTTTCTTCCAGGGTATGTTTTATCAGTCGAGTGTTTGTGTCACTGCAATTCAAGATAATTGCCCCTCCATCGCAGAGCAAAGAGGTGGAACTGGAAATACCCTCCATCTAGGTGGGTATTTCACCGTATTCGTTTACATCAGCTAGATGTAAAAAAAGGTCACTACCCAAAATTTGGTTGCCACGTCAAAATCCAAGATGGCCGTCGACACATGTCTGTCCAACTTGTGAGCTGGAGAACTTGAAATAAGTGAGGTGCTGACTTCCACTTTGGTGTGTGGCTACATCCAGAAGGTTCTTTGGAAAATTGCATTGCCACTTCAAAATCTAAGATGGCCGCCATCATATGTCTGTCTGTCTTGTGAGCTGTTTTTTTTTTTTTAATTATCCTATTTTCTTCTTCTTTCGGCTGCTCCCTTTGTCAGGGGTCACCACAGTGAACTAAGTCACACAAAGACTTGGTAATTGTTTTTACGCCGGATGCCTTTCTGACGCAACCACAGGCCACCGAGCTACCACAGCCCTCTGTGTGGAGCAGAGAGCTGCTGACTAGGGTGCCTGGGGAAGAAGATGGTGTGGGTTAAGGGCCTTGCTCAAGGGCCCAGAGTGGAGCAAATGAGGGTGGAGACAGGCGTGGGTGTTTCGTCTTTTCCACCCACATTTTGATGTTGTCTGAGTTGAACCGGCAACCTTCCGATCACAGGTCCACCTTCTCCAACCTCTCTGCCACCACTCTCCTGTCTTGTGAGCTGGATAACTTGAAAAATAAGCAACATGCCGACTTCTATTTTCATGTTCTGCTGCATCTAGGCATAAGAAAGGTCGTCACATCAAAATCCAAGATGGCCACCACCATATATTCATGTAAGCTACCCACCCCTATCATTTGAGGAAACTTTGGTTTCTACTTTTTATATTGCTTAAAAGTATAGTTTCCTCAAATGACTGGGGGGGGCTCAAATGACTGGGGGTGGGGGGGGGGGTGGCCAAAGATTAAGATCCGCCCCCCGGTCCTCTGTTGCACCACGTGGTGGATAGAATTGCTAAAAAAAATAAACAAGATGCTCCTTCTTTTCTTCTCCAAAGTGAAACTCCTCTCCTCTTGAATATCTTGGTTACACCAAAACTTTAAGGTTTATTTACATTCCCTGTTCAATTTCAGTCTAGAAAAACACTCATCTCTCCAAAACTACAAACATTCACAATTCAAACCCTTCAGTGACGGAGGACATCAAAGCACTTTTTTTTTTTTTAACCCACAGTTAGTGAGGTTATGGAGAGACAGCTGCCACAGAAACAGTTGTTGCTGGAATGATGAACATGTTGTTGCTGAGCGCAGGCTGTTATAAATGATGGACATTCTTCTCAGGCTGAACGTGAAGCCAGCATGTTTCTCTCTGAAGAACAAATAAGCAGAAATTATTAGGTTATAAAGATAATTTGTATTTGCGTTAATTCAGAAAATAACTATTTTTTTTTCAGCAGCATTCATTTGTCTAATAAGTTTTGTGGAATCATTGGATCATTTTTAAAACTCCAGTCCCACTTAAAGGGACATGAGTAAGAAGTCTATAGGATTACATTATACTGTATTTCTTACAGTATGACCTTCTTAATTGTGTGGGGTGTCACTGTGTGGGACCAACAAACAAGCTCTGTAAGACAATGCAGAAAAACCACTTCATTTAAGTCAATTTTACATTTTTAGGATAAACTTTTCCTTGAACTGGTTTCTATCATGACTTAAAGGGGATGTCACAGTTCTGTAAACACATACGTAAACACATCCCTGTACTAGTTAACCTCTTTCTAGAATTCCCAGTGACACTATAACTCAGGGAAATCCAGGAAAATGACTCACAATTTCCAGACAGGGAAAACTTTGGGAATTTGAACACTCATCTGCTGATAAAAGTTAATCTTTCTGAGTTTTAACGTGTTCATATATCACTGCTAATATAGCGTCAATGAGTTCATTCTCTGCTTCTACAGTCTACATAGTACATGTATTCTTACTGAGTGGCTATGGTGGCTTTTTAGTATCTGATGTTCCATCCATCCACAAAGACTCTACTTCCTAAGAAGACTAAAGAAGTTTGGTACGAACATCAGCATCCTCACTAACTTTTATAGGTGCATCATGGAGAGCCTGCTGACAGGCTGCATCACATGGTGGTATGGGAACTGCACCAGTCAGAAAGCACTACAAAGGGTGGTGCAAACAGCAGAGGACATCACTGGTGGCAGTCTCCACACCATCCAGGACATCTACCACAGCCAATGTCTACGTAATGCATGCAGCATCATTAAGGACCACACCCACCCAGCACAAGGACTTTTCCATCTACTACCCTCAGGCAGATGATACAGGAGTCTGTCATCGCACACGAAAAGACTCAGAGACAGCTATTATCCACAAGTTGTCAGATTACTGGACTCTCAATAAATAACAATGAACAACTGGCAATAACTTTGCACCAAGCCACATCTGTGACAACTAATATGACTAATATTAGCTTGTAACACCTAATATGTTTAATGCTAATGCATTATATGGCTGTATCTGTCACATTTTCTGTCCTGCTGGCCATGGTTCCTGTTTGTTGTTCTCTTCTCCTGTCAACCTGCACCTCTGCCTGCTCACTTAACCACACCCACTCTGCCGAGTCCCTGCAATCAGTCCTCATGCAGCTCACCTGTTTTTACCTGTATTTAAACCCCACAGTCACTCTACTCAGTGCCAGATTATTGAAAATCTCACAGTGAGTAAATGTCCAGCATTCATGCCATAGTCTTGTTTGTCTTCCTGGTTTTGACCTCTCGCCTGCTTCACGGATTCCTCGTCTTGCTCTCTGCCTATCTGTTTTGGATTATCTGCTCTGTTTATGGAAATGACCTCGACTTCCTCTATAACAACCATGACTTTTGGACCTCGTCTCAAGTTTGGCTTTGGATGTCTGACCACCCGTGTATCGACCTTGACTGTTTCTCTGGACCTGCCATTTGGATTTCCCTCCTTGCTGCTCAACTCTGTCACAGGGCAGGCTCATCTTCACCACCGATGCAAAAAATCACTCCCTCATCTGTCTGTGAAGGTTGGTGACTATCATCAAAACAATCTGAACATTATTATGAACTTCTGCTCATTAACTCTCCTATCTCTTCAGATTGTGCTGGCCCAAGGAATAAGACCTCCACCAAAAACAGTTTATTAATCTTTTAAATCTTCCTGTTGTTTGTGGTCTCGTTCGAATCCCTAAACCCAGTTGTCAGTATCATGTATGTATCATGTATGTATCTAGCTTACCATCATAATTCATCTCGTGTTACTCACTACCTGTGCAATAACCGTCACACAACCTGTGTAGTTTGTTAGTTATGTGCAATATCATGTACATTTAAGCTTATTACTACCTTGAAATACTTATTCATACATATTCATCTTATTTGCAATGTTATATTCTACCATGTTTACTGTTTTTTTTCTTTAGGACCTTTTAAATATTGTATTTACTTTTTGATACTTTATTTTGTACCCTTATTGAATGCTTTAGTATTTGTTCGTTGTTTTAGCGAGTCAAATCAGTTCTTCTCATCCTGAATATTTTATTGTACTGCTGACCTTGTGTTAACCTGCATATGACAAATAAAAATAACCTGAATTAAGCATTAACCTTTAATTTAAGCATACAATATAATTATGACAGAACATGGAGGATTTGCCTGCAGTTACTTTTGTAGAGATGAACATGTGGTGGTTCCTGTTTATAACTTGTGATCAGCTGATGGGGTCGCTCCCCAGCTTTTTACATGTTTTCCAATCTCACCCTACGGTGAAGGTGGGGCAGCCCAGGAGCAGTGGTAGCGTGTTCTGTCTTTATGTGTTAACAAAAAGTTCTACTGAAACCCCTCCATTGCACTATGACTGCTTGGCTAGACACCCCAGCTGCCATATAGTGACATTTGCAGATGACACAGCAATAGTGAGCCACATCACGAACAATGATGATGATAATAAGAAGAAGAATAAGAATAATAAGAATACATTTTATTTGTAGGAGCCTTTCTTGGCACTCAAGGTCACCTTACATTGTCAATCATAAAAACAGACGCAAGATTAAACACACAGTAAAATCAAGTAAAATATAATTAAAATGACAAAGCAGTTGCAATCAACTTTAAACAGATGAGTTTTGAGTTTGGATTTGAAACGTGGCAGTGAGTCTGTGTTGCGAATATCAGGTGGGAGTGAGTTCCAGAGCTGGGGAGCAGAGCAGCTGAATGCTCTGCTCCACATAGTAACAAGATGGGCAGGGGGAACAATTAGCTGAATAGAAGAAGAGAATCTGAGGGTACGCGCAGGTGTAGCAATGTGAACAAGGTCCCAAAGGTATGGAGGAGCAAGGTGATGGACAGCTTTGAAGGTAAGGAGTATTTTGTAGCTGATGCGATATGGGATGGGAAGCCAATGAAGCTGTTGTAAAACAGGTGTGATGTGATGGACTGAGGGGGTCAGTGTGATGATACGGGCAGCTGAATTTTGGATCAGTTGTAATTTATGGAGGGTTTTCTGAGGTAGGCCAAAAATAAGAGAATGACAATAATCTAAAAGAGAGGTGACCAGACTGTGGACCAGAACAGCAGTGAAGTGAAGAGTGAGGGAAGGACAGAGACGATGAATATTTCTAAGATGGAAGTAGGCTGAACGAGTGATATTATTGACATGGATGGAGAAGGAGAGGGTGCTATCAAGGATGACACCCAGACTCTTAACCTGATGGGAGGGAAAGAATGATGAGTCCAAATACATAGAGGAGATGGAACACCTGGTGCAGTGGTGCAGAGACAATAATCTCTGCATCACTGTGAAGAAGACCAAGGAGATGGTGGTGGATTTCAGAAGGGACAAGGAGTCTCTTCATCCCCTACACATCAGAGGAGCAGCTGTGGAGGTGGTCTCCTGCTACAGGTACCTGGTAGTGCATATATACAGTGACCTCACCTGGACAGCCAACACTTCCTGTCTAGTCAAGAGCCCACCAGCATCTCTACTTCCTCAAGAAGCTGCAGAGAGCTGAACTTGGGAGCTCTGTCCTGAGGAACTTCTAACGCTGTGTGGTGCAGAACGTTCTCTGCAACTGCACCACCATGTGACACGGCAGCTGCACTGCTGCTGAGAGGATGGCTCTGCAGAGGGTGGTTAAGGCTGCACAGAAGACTGTGGAGAGCAGCCTTCCCACCACCTCAGACTTCTATATAGCAAAAGTTAAACCAATCTTAGCAAGACCTGACTTGGAGAAATTAATCCACGCTTTTATCACCGCTCGTCTTGACTACTGTAATGCACTGTATGTAGGCATCAGCCAGACTTCTCTCGCCCGTCTGCAGCTTGTGCAGAA
>JAVCKU010134954.1:0-12038 GCA_032273985.1 Hypsolebias coamazonicus
CCCCCCCCCCCCCCCCCCCCAACATGAATACAAGCAGTACGTTGCAGTGAATCAGACCTATGTACAGCCTGTAACTGGAAACCAGATAAGGAGGAGGAGGACTTCTCAAGTGACTGGAGTCTTCAACTGGTTTTTGTGCATCCCTGCCCTCCGTGAGTGTGACAGTCTAATTAAAAGATGAACCACACCTCTGGTTACACCACAGCTCAGACTTGTGGCTCAGATCAAATTCTTAATCGCACACAAACTGCACATGCAGCTGCTCCTCACAGAGCCTCGTTTCACACCAGCCCATCACTGTGTAAACGAGTTCATGATTTTATTTAAAGGCAGCCTGCACATGCTGATACGTGTACAATTCATTTTACGGTATACATGTAGTCTCTTGAAGGGAAAGAATTTGTTTGCTTTCCTTCCTGACGTTGTTTTTCTTTTCCCCGGTAGTTTGTCACTGATTGTTCCATCAATACATAAATGGAAGTTACTGGAACAAATCTGGCAAATAACATTTAAAATTATTCTATACAAGCAATATCCTCTAAAAACACATTGATGGACAGATTGTATGACAACAATGACCTTGTTTTTAAGAAATTGCTTATAAAATCAAAGAAAAGGTAAACGCACACTGTCGTCCCATTGTGCAGTGATGAAAATATGTCACATTTTACCAAGACCTCAACACCACATCAATGGTATTTAAAAAATACATAAAAATTATTAGGCTCACAAAATATCTGGCTTTAAACTGTTATAAGTGACAATGATTTTTAGACAAAGTGTAGATACAGTGCTTGGCTATGATTTGAGGTTTTTCATATCTAAGGAGTTCGTATGTGCGCTCAGAACAAACAGTCTGAAATGACTGAGGAGAATATAAGAACTGTTAGGGGCCTGTAAGGACAACAGCTAAAAAAACAACAACTAATAAACAACAAATGAACTAATTCAAATGACTGCAAAGACATAAGCGTTCCCTGGTGATTTGAAGCACTGGACAGCTCTATATTGTTCTCATCCAGGTGTGTTAAAAAATGAAACCTAACAGCTAATTTTATAAAAGTCCTTTGTAGGTAATGAGTGCCTGAAGGAACTGAAAGATTATAATTTGATTGAATGTTCTGAGCTATCAAAACAAAGTGACAAAGTGTACAACCAGGAGCACCGGTGTGACTTCTAACAATTTGTCCTTTTGTTTGGTGTTGCATTGCAGTCGGTTCTGCCTGACCTGTCACTGGCTCGTCATCGAGTATCAGTGCGGCGATACTCAGTATCACTTGTTTGTTTCTTAAAACAAATCAGCTGTTTTTTTTTTTCCAAAATAAAAGACCATTCAGGTTTTCTGTCAGAACTGAATTGCAAATGTTGAACAAAGGACAAAACTAAATAAAATCGGGTGAACAAATTATTTGTTTGAAAAACTAAAGAGTGCCATGAACTTTAAGTATCAGTCTCAGTGATGTTAAAACAACAGGGAAAACTAGCTAACCAACTCAACCACAAACGTCAATCATGACTCGCTCATGAGAAGCCTAACCAGAGCAGGTGGAATATCCAATTGTTCTGCACAACACACTAATATAACAACAACAGAGCTGCAAATTATAGAACAACAGCAAAACAACAAAAAAGTGAATGTGAATTACAGAAAGGACAGGGAACATTTTATTATTGCTGACACTAAGTTTCAGCGAGGGCTGCATCTATCCAGCCACAGTTTTCTGTTGATTAAATGAGTATGGATATAAACAACACTGAACAAGATGTGCATGTCCACCAACGCAGCCTTTTCCTTCCACACATACTCTTTAAATTGTGTTAACTTGTAGGTAAATTGGCAAGAAAGTTCATGCTCAATCATCCAGGTACCAAAGCCAATAATTTTTAGTCAGGCCCCTCAGTCAGGGTTGTAGGTAAATTATCCTTTTTTTTAACTGTGTTTTATCTTCCTTTATCAACTGAGTCCTCAGCATTGCTATCAAAGTCTCTGCAGAAACTACAGTATTTTGATCCGTTTCACAGATTGTTTTTTGTGTTAGGAAAGATGAGAAATGAAGGGGAGGAAAGGAGTTTCAAGAGATTCTGCAAAAGGATGTACAGGAGTTCAATTCAGGCTTGATTACAAAGGCATCATATTTATTTATTGAAGCCAGCAGAAGCCAAAAGGGTACAGTAGTCCCTCACTACTTCGCGGTTCGACTTTCACGGGTTTTCAATGATCGTCAACTTTAATATTACTCATGTGATTGGGAGAGCACGGGATAAAAAGTTAACTAAAATAAATACTAGGGACAGGCGCTGCCATTTTGTAGTTTTCTTTCAACAAGCCTACATTGTAAAGCCAGACCAAGAACTACACTACCCAGAAGGCAACACTGCTTTTGGATGCTGCTTTCTGATGAAAATGGTGGGGAAGTTTCGATCTAATCTAAAAAGTTTGGCCCTTATTCGTAGTAACTTCGGCACTCAGTGGATGCAGAGAGCTGATCAGAACCCAACCAGAACCGGACCAAGGCTGGTGAGTCCCCATATAAAATTTTGCAGTAGCTACTGTACAGTACATATTTTTAAAATAATGTAAGCGTTTAGGACATTGAAAGGGTGGGGAGGGTTTATAAAGTCTTAAAATATATATAATTACTAAAATAAATAAAGTATCCTACTTCACGGTTTTTCACTTATTGCGGGAGTGTCCGGAACGTAAACCCCACGATAAACGAGGGACTACTGTAAATAGTAAATGGACTGTACTTACAGGGGTTGACATAAGCAGATTCCAGTTGTCCAAGACTACCTATTTTTGTCTTGAACAACCGAGTGAAATAGACATGGATTTGTTGGTTGTGGAGTGCAGGCGTGCTGTGAACTAATGACAAAGTACAGACCTTTCTAACTTTACTGGCTGATGTTGGCATGAATAATCAATTGTTAGGCTCATGGTCCTCCTTTTTGCATGTGAACAGCTAGTTCTGGATGTCACCAACAAACTGGTTGACCCACTATGAAAAGATGCTGCTTATAAGGGTGCATTCACATCAGCCCTGTTTAGTCTGCTTTAATCAAACTCTAGTCCATTTGCCTAGACAGTCTGGTTTGTTTGAGGCGGTGTGAATGCGCAATCGAACTCTGATGCAGACCAAAAAGGCGAACACTGGTCCGCCTAAATACCTTGGTCTCTGTTCGGTTGACGTGAACTCGAATGTTGTTGTGAACAGTGCTACTTCACATTTAAACACACATACTCCTCACATCAAGGTTAAAATCTGAGCAATCCATTTAAGGTGCAAAACTTCCAGCTTTACTCTAAACACCAATATCACCGTTTTTAGCCCGCTCCACCATCCCAGCATCTACATGGGATCAATGACACTCTGCTCCATAAGGCGATAGGATCATGGCCTATACGACAAACTCAAATTATACATTTCACAATAAAGACATTCAAACATTCTATTTTAAGAAGTTTGAGAAACTGCAGCCTGTGACTGTCAAGTATGTAACCATTCTTGGGGAAAGAAAAACCAGGTCTAAAGTCACTAGTTATTTTCTGATGAGATTGTGAATCACCGTCGTGGTGCTGAGGTAATGTGTTTGACATTTTTGATCAGTTTGTCAGATTTTCTCCCAGTCGCTTCTATTGTGACATTAAAACCAAGCAAGCCAATAGCACTGTAAGCATGTTGTAAAGGCTGAATAAAACTGTGATCTCTGAGCAGTCCACATACAAATAAAGGCATTGAATTTAAGATGTCCAATCAATCCATCCAGCCAGCCAGCCATCCATCACCTGTGAGCTGGGTCAAGGGGCACCAGTTTGAGCAGGGAGGCCCAGACAACTCTTTCTGTAACTACCTCTTCTAGGTTCACCCCAAAGTGTTCCCAGGGCAGCAAAGAAACACTGACATGTGACCTCCTTAGCAGATGCCCGAAACTCCTCAACTGGCTCCATTCTATGTGGAGGAGCAGCAGCTCTGCCAATCCAGTGGCATGTTCCTGATGTCCATGCGATGTTGCAAAGATGTGTCGACTAAGAAAGCCCACTAGCCCAGCAACATCCTTGTCATCCAGTCTTGACAAACTCAGGGTAAATCTCATTCACCCTCCAAGCCCTGCCATCACAGAGTTTTAGTAACAACCTCAGCAACTTCTGCCCTGGTTATGGACAGACCCACCCCAAAGTCCTCAGACTCACCTGTATGTGTGAGACAGGTTTCAACTCTGTATTCTTCATTGTGACAATACACTAAAACACCTCCACACTCTTTGTCCAGGGAGCAACAGAGACCAAAAAAAAATCCCTGAATGCCACACTCCATATCTTTCTAAGACATGCTGGTGGGATTGAGAAGGCCCTCAAAGTATTCCTTCCACTGCCTGACATCAGTGGTTGAGGTCAACATCACACGACCACCACTGTATACATGTTTGTAGACTACTTGAGAGTTTCTATTCAAGGCCTTGCTGAACTCTTCCCACACCCAAGCCTTTGCCACAGGAACCACCAGAGCCGCAGCTCGTTTACCACCCTGGTGCCTAGGGGTCCTACCAGCTAACACGGCTCAATAGAACTCCTTCAACTTGACAGCCTCCCTCACCCACACTGTCCATCACTGGATTAGAGGATGGCCACATTGAGAGGCACAAACAACCTTGCAGCCTCAGCTCGGGGCAGCTGCCTCAACAATGGAGGCAAAGAACATGACCCGATCGCATCCTATGTCCTCTGCCTCCACTGGGATGCAATTAAAGCCCTGTTGGAGGTGGGAGGTGATGATTCTTCTGACAGGTTCTTCTTCCAGACATTCTCAGGAAACATTCACGAGTCTTCACTTCACTTGCTTCATTTGGGTCTACGGGGTCTCTCCGGCCTCTTCCCCTGCATTCTGAGCCAACTCACCACTAGATAGTAATCAATTGAGAAGCGATATGGTAGCAATTTACAAAGATTTTATATCCCAAATTATTAGAAGCCTGTTATGGTACAATAGCAACAATGCACTATTAATTACTGACCTGATACAAAACATATTTTTTATTAATTTTACAAGATTAAAAAAAGTCTCAATATTCAGCACGACGGCTCAGTGGTTAGCACTGTTGCCTCACAGCAAGAAGGTCCTGTGTTCAATCCCTGGTTGGACCTGGGGTCATTCTGTGTGGGATTTGCATGTTCTTCTCGTGCTTGTGTGGGTTTTCTCCGGATACTCTGGTTTCCTCCCACAGATTGAAAAACATGTATGTTAGGCTGCCTTCACTCCCTTGCAAAAGAGATCTGTGATCTCAGTGGGGTTTGCCTGGTTAAATAAAAGATTAATAAATTCACTAAAACACTTAATGACACAAATTGTCTATGAATTTACAGACATAAATTTGCCACATTACAACAGGGCTACAATATCAAAACACTGTACAAACTCTGGGCTAGTGAGTCCATTCCTCTGTGGTTTATTGAAGTTATGAAATGTTATTAATAGGAAGAAAAAGTTATGAGATTGACTGAATGCAAAACGTTTTAAACGTAAACTCTGGAGGTGTTCATTTGAACCAGAAAGAACTAGAGCTGCTTTCTGTTGTAAATTGTTGCCATATAAACAAACTATACTGAATTTAATCCAACCTTTGACCTTAGAATGAACAAACAGCAAACAACAACACACAAGTGTGAAGATTATAAAAACATGGCAACCAATTCATTGTCATCTCCTCCATATTCTCTGCTCGTCACAAAACATTTCAAGCCAGGATGAAGACACTTTTTGGGCCATCTTGGTGTGATTGCTGAATTAAAAAATAAGGAATGGGAAGTTAAAAGCAACCCTCTTGTTATACAACCTTTCTGTTGCCAAGCAGGGTAGTGACAGTACGACGAGCTTTAGGGCCACAAAACAAATAAATAAATAAAATTGCATTGCCTTCAGGAATCCTAAGAAGGCCCTAAGAAAAAAAATTTATGACAAAATTACAAGAATAAAGTTGTAGTATTACGAGAATGAAGTCAAATTAAGTCTTAATAATATGAGAATAAAATCGTACAAGACTTTTTTCAGCTCTCGTTTTTTTTTTTCTCTACTAGTCAGATCACGATGTGACCTGTCAATCAATCCAGTAGGCGTGTCAGCAAATGACCAAGCTGAAGCTAAATGAGTCATATTAGCTGAACTCCACATTTTAACTATATGTTGAGCATCTTGTTAAGTTATACTTTGGTATTGGTTTTACAAATGAGGAGATAGTTAATCTGTTAGCACATCAGCATCAGATTATTATCAGTATCAGGACTGTGAACCTGCTTACAGTAAGGTGGTAGCTCTGATGGGCTGAGGCTGCAGCAGCTCAGCAGGTAACGAGCTTTTAGCTTCAGATTGGTCATTTACTGACAAGCCTACTGGATTGACTGACAGGTCGCGTCGTGGATACAACTTGTGGAAAAATAAATAAAAGAGATGAAAAAAGTCTTGTACAAATTTATTCTCGTAATATTAAGAGTTTATTTGACTTTATTTTCGTAATACTATGACATTATTCTCGTAATTTTATGGTTTACATTTTTTTTCCTTGGCGTGGCCCTAAAGCTCCGTCGTATGACAGAGTCGCTTTGTGGCTCAAGGATGTACGGTAGTTAAGACATACAGGCTGCATGGCCACCCGTCTGAGGGATTTAAAAGCCTAAACAACAACAAATAGCTTCATTAACATCAAATAAGTCATTGGTAACTTTGCATTTTGTTGCAAAATTTGATGAAACCCAAAGAGAATCGCTAAGTTAATTAATTACGTTTTGAAAATGGATTTAGGAAGCCATTCGCCACACGATGAATGTGCAGTGCATCAAGTCAGTGCAGCAGAGTTTTACTCCACACCTTTTTTGGATCTGCAAAGCTCACATCTCTACAGGACAAGAACAGCTCTTATAATCTCCGGTTCAACTCTCGGTACTGACAACCACAAAATGTGGGTGAAATAGGTCAAACACCCACACCTGCCTCCACCTTCATTCGCCCCACTCTGGGCCCTTGAGCAAGGCCCTTAACTCCCACCATCTGCTCCACCGGGCACCCTAGATATCAGCTCTCTGCTCCACACAGAGGGCTGTGGTAGCTCGGTGGTCTGTGGCTGCGTCAGGATGGGCATTTGGTGTAAAAACAATTGCAGAGTCTTCGTGCGACTTAGTTCGATGTGGCGACCCCTGACGAGGGGAGCAGCCGAGAGAAGAAAAAAGTGACATTTTTATTTTCAAGCTATAAAACTCTGCTTTTACAATCAAAATAATTTTACATATTACGTTTGATTTTTACTTAACTTTATATTTGTATTCAAATTTCCAGACAGATGACACCACAAACAGTAAAACTCAAGAACATTTTTTTGCTGGATCAATTCATCTGCAACAATGTAAAAGCAATTTTTTGCCAAATGGGGTAATTTTGTGTACATTGCTCAAAGGAGGACTGTGATCTTTTAATGGATGGCAGGTCGATCGGAGACATCACTTTAAACTTTCTCCAGGTTTTAAGTCAACATTTGCATGAGCAGAAAAGCTGACATGTTTACATGTTTGGACATGTGGGGCCATTTGGACACAAAGGGCAAAGACCCAGGTTTTAAATGGGGAACAAAAGCAGCGTCTGCCAGGACAGATGCATACTGGTAGGATGGTGCATGACAATGAGTGTGTGGTGAGAAACAAAGAAGGCCAGCTGGACAAAAAATAAATAAATAAATAAACAGCAGAGGTGTTAGGCACAACTGAGGAAGTTCTTGACAGAAAAATCACTTTTTTTTTAAATAAACAAACATAAGACTCAACAATGAAAGCAGAAGTACCTAAAGTCAGATTTGTCATTATAAATTTACATAAAGCAGACAGTCTGGTAAACACTATGATTAAAGGTTTTACATAAACCTTTAATTACTGGTACTCAAAAGATTATCCCACACTTTTGAACCGTCATGGCAACAAAAGAAACATTCACTGCAGTTCCTCTTTAAGCGGACACAGCTGTATGGTTTCATTGACACAGCTGTATGGTTTCATTCACGAGCACAAATGTTACTTTGTACAGTTTACGGCTAACTTCAGGTGTAGCTAACACTTCGTTAGCTTGTTTGTTTTTTACACGACAAAAACACGTTTCTGTTTGTTTGCAACTTGACATGAAGCTAAAACAACCGAGGGATGCATAGAAAGTCAGCAAGTGGATTAAAAACGACATGTTAAACACTGAAACTCACCGAAGTTACGGTTTCACGTCCCGGATGTCTTTGTTCGGTTCGTCCAGCGGAACCGAGCGACGCAGTTTCACCGCAACAACAACAACAACAACAAACAGTGAACAACAAGTGTCTGAGCACCGAGCGCTAACTCCACATACACTCAAATAAATAGAAAGAAAACTTTTTGTGCCTCGCTTCCACTCGAAACTGTTCGCTTGTATTGTCTGAGGCGAGTCTACGTAACCCGTGACAACATCCGGTTGGTTTCAGAATAAAAGTCACAACCCCTCAGACGGTAATAATTTCAAAATAAAACATTCGTGGGTAAAAATGTTTTCTTATTTATTGCGGCAACAATTGTGCTGCTCAAAGTGGCTGCATGTTGGAGTAGTTCTCTTATTCATTATGAGATTTTGCTTATGAAAACTTTAATTACCGTTTTTTTCTGGATGTAAATCGCTTTTTTGCTTTTGGACATTTGTTATGATGCAATACCATAACAACAAAGAGGTTTTCTTCAACTGGGAGCTGCTGATTAACATCTCAAAAGCTCAAATAATATCTCAGCCACAGTCCCAAATTCCAAACAAGTTGAAAAGGAGGTGCCGTGGATGCATCGCTGTCTACCTGGAGGCAGTGCTCACATGTCTGTCCACCAAGATCTTGGGGCTAGCAGGAGCTTGTGACAGCAGGAGGACCGAGCTCGTCCCTCGACACCTGCAGTTGAGTCTGAAATGACCATCGTTCAGGTGGGAGTTCTGCCTTCAGGCAGTTCTGCTGCCCAAGAGGACCGAGAGGTCTGCAGGGTCTGGGTGGACTGATAGGCATCTGCAGCCAGTTTCTTCTGATCCGCTGTGGGATGGACCGCTACAGGAGATCCTTCCTGCCCACAGACATCAGCATCTAGAACAACTCTTTAATGAAACCAGGATGATGAGCTACAACAACAATTAATTTCCCTCTGGGATTAATAAAGTGTTTCTGAATTGAATTGATTTTAATGTTTATAATGTTTAAATAAGCAAATCAGTGTTGATTTGTGAAAGAAAATATTTTAAAAACTAAGTTATGTTGTAGAAAATGGTTGACGAGTTAAAAAAACTGAAACAAGTGACATAAAACTTAGAAAAATATTAATACAGTAATAATCTAAAGCAGGAACAGATGCAGTTTTTAAATTACTTCCTGAGAGTGTTTAATATAATCTTTAAGCAGACAAATCAAAAATGTCTTACCTAAGAAAATATTAATTAGACGCGCTTGTTTTAGTTGTTTTGTGAAGCCAAACGTCACAGTTTTTCACCAGTCTACTAAACATCTGCTTCAGATTAACTGTGATTTTTCTTTTTTTTTCCTGCCTCACTTGTTCTATAGGTAATAAAATCATAAAAAATATGAAATCCAAGTCTAATTTTTATTTTTTATTTCATTATTTTTGCTTAGCAACTACATAAACCCACAAATGTTTTTAGACACATGAATAGGCGGCTCCAGGGGGGAGCTAGTGGGTGCCATAGCTCCCCCTGGAAAAGTCATAGCACCTCCTTAGCACCCCCAAGAAAAGATCCGATTATTTTCTTTTTCATCATTCATATTCTTTAATATGTGGTTGTTGTGATATTTTCCTCACAAAGCACAACAAATATAAAAAAAAAACAATGATTATATTAATTTAAAAAAAATCCAATCTCACAGCAGGAAATAAAAATTAAAGTAAGTTGGGTAAACATTTGAAAAGTGCACGAAATGCAAAAATGGAGTGTTTTCTATTACCCTGGTTGCCTAGAATGGAATCAGAGAAGGAGGATTTTTTTTGGAAGCAGACTGCAACCACAAAGAAACAATAATTTGGAAGAAGGGGATCAAGCCTACTGCCATCCTTCCACATCCATGGAGAATGCTGCTAGCACTGGACAGCTGGAGGATGGAGCCAGCATGTTCAGCTATCTTCGGGCAATTCCCAATGAGGCCTCTTCATGGTGTATCCTGGTCTGATCCACCAGAGAACCCCAGAAAGATGAGTGATGCCCTCAGCACTGACAGAAGCAGAACCTGGTGACATGATGCCTTGGTCTGGTTATGACTCTTAGCTGATGCAACTTGGTAAACCATTTCCTGGCTTGCAGTGATGATAAATTACTTTAACTGATCACATTAAATAAGTACGTACTTTCAACCAAAATCCAAAGTAAACCATTTATTAAAATAGTCAAACTTTGTCTAAATCCATGTGCGTATAGAAACCTAAATATTTCCTGCTCAAAGAGTAAATTTTGCCTTAGATAAGAGATTTAAGCCTTGACTGGTTCATTGTTATTGTTTGTTTATTATTGTTGTTGATTTTTATTTTGATTATTTTTGTAATAAAACGTCAAAGACAACTTTGGTCTCTTCATTCAGATGAATTTTCATTTGTTCTGGTATAGAACTCCCTGTAATTCACAGATTCTACTTCTGTGACTGATTCTGATCAGTAAAGAGTGAATCTATAAATGAAGTTGTTGTTGGTCAGTAAACTGACCAGCTGGTGCCCCTCTTTAATGAATGAAAAATAAATAAAACAAAAGTAGTGGAGCTGAGATGGAAAAGGTGTCACCCTTCTTCCTCCATCTCACCCTTCATTGTTGCTACAAGCTTCTACCCTGAGGCTGTTAGACTCACGAATCCCTGGTCAGGATTTTCACTGTGAACATTACTGTGAAAATTACTGTAAAACAAATCACTGTAATGCCACTTGATTGTTGATCTGTGCTGCCGACTATCCATGCTGCTGATCTCGTGCTGCTGATTTAGTTCATGTTGCTGTGTTCATTCGTCCTCATCTGCTCACGCAGACTCATGTTCGTGCTGCTGTTGTTTGGGGCATTGTTTTGGACCAGTAGTGTTAGTGTATTCTTAGTTTAGTGTACTTTGTATTTCTTAGTTAATATCTTAGATCTTATTACTGTTTTTCTTTACAATTTTGTATTTTTGTTGGATGTAACTGGGACCCTGTGTACACAGTTTCATTCCACCTCGTGTACCACATGTGACGTGAATGACAGTAAAGACACCTTGACCTTTAGAACTGACAGAACAAATGATTCTTCATAGCACCCTCAGTAAAATGCTTAGCGCCCCCATAGCACCTGTGGAAAAATATCTCTGGAGCCACCACTGGACGCATGGTGCCCTGAAAGCTTCGCGGCCACATTGTGTCAGCAGGGTTTGGTTTAATAAGAAGCAGAAACCCAGTGCTGCATGAAACAGATTCATGATTGTCCAGGCTTTTAGTTCTATTTCTCTTGTTTTTAGGTGGAATTTTTTTTTTTTTAGATAAAATTAATTCAAAATTTAAAAAGCTCCAAACTGTCTGAACTTTTACATCCAGGAGCTTCTAGTAACATGAAATACTAATGACAGCAGAGCAGTTTAAACTTTTGTCCTCTACTCTCACAGGTCATTTTCATCTGCCCATCCATTGTGTCTTCTTCGATGTGCTCATTTCTGTCAAACATAATCAAACACAAACCAGTCGAGAAGGAAACACCCATCTGAATAATGATAATATTAATGTGTTATGTATTTACATCATTAACTACAATAAATATAAAATAGATTTACTAAATACACATTCAATTTAAAGATACAGTATATGAAACAAAACACCTCAAACAAAATAGACCAAAGCACCCAGCAAGTTCTGTATGGAGTTAGGTTGGTATGAGGTGCCGTTTGTAAAGTTACACAGTCAAAAATTGAGCAATATTTTTTGGTTTATTTAGCCTATCATAAGAAAAAAGTTTTTTTTTTTTTTTTTTTTTAAAAATTAACCATTTTATTAA
>JAVCKU010135024.1:0-12023 GCA_032273985.1 Hypsolebias coamazonicus
CATGTTTTTGGTCTGTGGAAGGAAACCAGAGTACCCAGAGAAAACCCACGCATGCACGGAGAGAACATGCAAACTCCCCCCAGAAAGGCCACCGGACCGGGATTTGAACCGGCAACCTGCTCGCTGAGAGGCAGCAGCTCTACCAGTTGCGCCACCGTGCTCCCCTTTTCTTATTATTTTATGGAAAGAAAAAAACGTTCATTCATTCAACCTTTTATTTATACAAGTTAATCTCATTGAGTCACGAGGACTCGTTTACAAGAGAGACGTGATTTAAACAAAGAACGACGACAACAGTAAACAAAAAGACGACATTAAAACTGTTAAAATAAATGGAAGAAAATTACAGTATATTAAAACACAAAACAAAAACAGCTACATTGTATAGGATGTAAAATATTAAAAACAGGAAGATGTTTGTGTTGGTTTGTGAACTTAGCAGATGTTTGAATATCCTGTCCTCACCTTCAGCTCCTGTCCTCAGTAAATGACAGCGTCGTGTTTGGAGCGTCCACCTCACTGCAGATGTCATCCATTCCATGTCTAAGTGTCGCAATTTATTCATGAAGCTCTTTAGAAACAAACTGCTTCACCAGAGTTCAATAATAATAAATACATGTACCTTCAAAACTTTCAAAAGACAGACAGTAATCTGTAATCCCTCATCTCTAATCTGCTGCTGTTCAATATTTATCTCCAGTTTAGCTGATCAAACATGTGTTTTCTCAGAAGTTCGGAGAACAAAATTTAAAATTCTCTGCAGGATCAGAACAACAGGAACCTTGTTTTTAGCTCCATGTGTCCACAATCGATGGTTCTGGTCCCGTTTGGTGCTGCAGGTCCACAGCTGGTGGTTCTGGTCCTGTTGGGTTTTGTATGTCCACAGTCTCAGCAGAGTCCGAGTCTCTCAACTGAGATTTGTTGGTCTGGACCCCTAATTCAAGATCCTTGGTCTGGACCTGTAGCTTATGTCTCCTGGATCTGTTACTGCTGGGTTCAATCTGGATTAAGAGCCTGCTGGTCTTGATGTTGGACCTTTTGGTCTGAACCTGTGGTGTCAAGTGGTTGGTTCTGATTCTGTCCCTTTGGACTGAAGCACTCTGGAGTTTTAAGGCTGAACATCCCTCTGATTGGTCGAGTGATTCTCGGGCCTAACTCGACCTTTCAAATGGGACCCTCTGGACCTGGTTTGTCCCTGATGGGCGGAGCCTTTCATCTCCTCAGGTGTCCTGTAGCAGTCTGGGTGGTGTCTTCATGTTTGACTGGTGGCGCAGCAGGTTCATGTCAGTGGAGATCAGCTGCTGCAGCAGTGAAGCTTGGTATGAGCCAACAGAAAGTCATGCTGGTTCTTCTCATCCTTCAGGATCTTAGACAGAAACCTTCAGCTCGTCTTCAGCTCTTGTTCTTGTGAGTCAACAGGAGGCCGTTCTGACTCTTTCCATCCTTCAGGATGTTTGACAGAAGACTATGGCCTTCGACTCATGCTTTATCATGTTAATCAGTGTCAGCGTATCAGATACACTCAGTTTAAAAACTGCAGCATTTGTTAAAGGAAAGCCTTCAGGTTTAATAACAGAGCAGATGACTGCTGCAGCTGTGCTGTCGATAAAAGCTGTAATTATCCTGCAGAGAGGAGCGCAGCCGAGACCCACTACCAGCAGCCGAGGACCACAAACCAGCAGCTGAGGACCACGAACCAGCAGCTGAGGACCACAAACCAGCAGCTGAGGACCACAAACCAGCAGCTGAGGACCACAAATCAGCAGCCGAAAAACACAAACCAGCAGCCTAGAACCACAAACCATCACAGAGGACCACAAACCAGAAGCCGAGGACCACAAACCAGAAGCCGAGGACCACAAACCAGCAACCGATGTCCAGAAACCAGCAGCCAAGGAGCACAAGTCAGCAGCTGAGGAGCACAACCCAGCAGCCAAGAAACACAAACCAGAAGCCTAGAACCACAAACTAGCAGCCGAAGACCACAAATCAGCAGCAGAGGACCTTAAACCAGCAGCCAAAGACCACAAACCAGCAGCCGAAGACCACAAACCAGCAGCCGAGGACCACAAACAGAGAACCACAAATCAGCAACCGATGCCCACAGCAGCCAAGGAGCACAAGTCAGCAGCTGAAGAGCACAAGCCAGCAGCCGAGGATCACAAACCAGCACTGAGGACTACAAACCAGTAGCTGAGGACAACAAACCAACATCCGAGGACCACAAACCAGCAGCCTAGAACCACAAACTAGCAGCCGAAGACCACAAGCCACCAGCCGAGGACCACAAACCAGCAGCCAAGGACCACAAACCAGCAGCCAAAGACCACAAGCCAGAAGACGAAAACCACAAGCCAGCAGCCGAGAACCAAAAACCAGCACCGAGGACCGCAAACCAGCATCCAAGGACTACAAACCAGCAGCCGAGGCTCACAAACCAGCAGCCGAGGTCCACAAATCGTGACAAAACCAAGTCCTCCATACTAAAGAGGAGAAGAACCATCAGCCTGGATTAGCTCATGGTCAAACAGCTGCCTCGCTGATGGTATGGGGGTGCATTAGTACCTCTGGTATGAGCAGCTGACACATCTGGAAAACATCTGGTTTCCTCAGGTCCTCCTAAACTTCCAAATTCTGGTCTCCTCAGGTCCTCCAAAACCCTCCAACAACTGGTCCCCTCAGATCCTTCAAAACCTCCAACATCTGGTCTCCTCAGTTCCTCCTAAACCTCCATCATCTGGTCTCCTCAGGTCCTCCACAACCTCCAACATCTGGTCTCAGGTCCTCCTAAACCTCCAACAACTGGTCTCCTCAGGTCCTTCAAAACCTCCAACAACTTGTGCCCTCAGATCCTTCAGAACCTCCAACATCTGGTCTCCTCAGGCCCTCCTAATCGCCAACATATGGTTTCCTCAGATCCTTCAAAACCTTCAACAAATGGTCTCTACACTTCCTCTAAAACCTCCAACAACTGATCACCTCAGCAGGTTCTTCAAAACCTCCAACAACTGGTCTCCTCAGGTCCTCCAAAACCTCTAACATCTCATCTCCTCTGGTCCTGGATGTTTCCAAACTGGTGTTAGAAGAAGAGATGTGTCTTCTCAGAGGAAACACGGAACTGAACATCTTTGATCAGACCTGTTGATGACATCAGATTTTAAAATACCTGATCATTTTCTAAATTTCACATTTGATCTTTAATCTGTTCCGTTGTGATTAAAATGTGGTTTCACGAGGTTTGTAACTCTTTGGTGTTATTTACCTTTTAGACGACCTCCCATTATTTTCAGACGAGGGTTGTGTGCCATGAACATGAAGGTCCTCAGTGAAGCGGGCTGAACCAGGCCTGTCTTCCTGCTGATGGAGGTCAGATGTGACCAGCCTTTTTCTTGTGTTTTCAGACTCTATGACGGTGCAGAGAGGAAAGAAGCTCAGCATCTCCATCCAGGAACACATGGCCATCGACGTTTGCCCCGGTCCCATCAGACCCATCCGACAGATCTCTGCCTACTTCCCCCGCTTGTCCCCCACCTCCCCCACGCCCGTCTCACCTAACCCTGCCTTGTCTCCTAACCCCACCTGCTCTCCCCCTTCCCTCAGTCCCCCAGCAGCTGCGATGGGCGGAGCTCACCTCTTGTCACCTCTGCGGGCCCACAGCAGGTGGGGTGGGGGCGGGTCTTTGTCCCAGAACAGCAGTGTGGACACGTCGGTGGACATCAACAGTGACGACAGTGACGACTGCAGTGAGCCTCGCTGTTGGCATGTGTCTGTCTGTGTCCATTTGTTTGTTTGTCTGTCTGTCTGTTTATTTGTTTGTGTCTGTTTGTCTGTGTCCTTTTGTTTGTTTGTGGCTGTTTGTGTCCATTTGTTTGTTTGTTTGCATCTGTTAGTTTGTGTTTGCTTGTTTGTTTGTGTCTCTTTTGTGGTATTTGTTTGTGTCTGTGTCCGTTTCTTTGTTTGTTTGTGTCTATTTTTTGTGTGTGTGTTTGTTTGTTTGTTTGTGCCTCTTTGTTGGTGTTTGTGTCTGTTTGTGTCGGTTTGTCTGTGTCCATTTGTTTGTGTCCATTTGTTTGTTTGTTTGTCTTTATTTTTTGTGCTTGTCTGTGTCCATTTGTTTGTCGGTTTATTTGTGTCTCATTGTCGGTGTTTGTTTGTTTGTCTGTCTGTTTGTTTGATTCTGTCTCTTTGTTGGTGTTTTTTTTTCTGTTTCTTTGTGTCTGTTTGTTTGTTTATGTCTGTGTGTTTGTGTCCATTTTAGTTTGTCTGTTTGTTTGTTTGTGTCACTTTTTTGGTGTTTATTTGTTTGTCCGTTTGTTTGTGTGTTTTTATGCGATTGTTTTCATTTGCATTTGTTGTTGTAAGTTTATATCCTGTTTGTATTTGTTTGTTTGTTTCAGTTTCAGCTGCAAACTTCGCCTGTTTTTGTTTATTTTTATAGATCTGATTAGATTTCACACATTAGACTATTTACCCAACAGGAAGGTGCTGAAACTTAAATTAAAGCCTTGGTGACCCTCCTGCTGCCCTTGGGTCAAACGACCCTCTCAAAACTGACGAGGCATTGTGAGCCATTTTGACCCAAGGGCAGCAGGAGAGGTAAAGCCTCCATGGTTAGAAAACTTCAGCATCCTGAAGCTTCTTGTTTCTTTTTCTCCAACTGGAACAATAAAAACAAACATTTCAAATATAAATTTAATCAGGAATGTTTTGACTCCATCTCAGGAGATAAATGAGGTTTGAGTTTGTTCAAGTCGTTGATTTCCCTCCCTTCAGAAGTAGAGCTGAATAATTCCTGTTTCTGTTCAACAGTCCAGATGTTTGTGGCATCTGACACATGTGGACCTCAGCTCAGCTTCGTGTTTTATTCATCAAACTGAAGCAGAAGAACGAGTGATGTTCGTGCAGAGACAATCTTTAAAATGAAATGACGCGTCAGAGACGACGCTAAATAAAGAATGGTTTTAAAAATGCTGCCCAGATCACATCTGCCCTCAGCATTCTGGAGCTCAGCTGGATTACAGGCAGAAAATCTCAGACCAGGACCTGAACCAAACTTCTTCTGCAGCTCAGACCTGGACCTGGGCTGTGCTCTGAAGCCTCAGGAGGTCTTCTGACTTCTCTTGAGTTCCCTGATGCTTTTTAGTGAAAATGAACTTAAAAACGTTTTTCTGCACATTTCCGCTCCTCCGGGAGTTGAATCAGGTCTGAAGAACAAGAAGAGGTTTTGCTGTCATCGTGGACTGCGATGATTCTAGTTTTTATATCCAGACTTCAGGCTCAGCAGGGAAACCTGGGTGTTGGAACTAAACCTCGAACTGATTTAAAAGATGTTCTCAGAGACAAAGAACGTGTTTGTTCTGCAGAAACACGTGGTCTCTGCAGAAACTGCAGAGTCTGTTTGGGTCTTTTTGTTTTTTCCTGTTTCTACAGCCCATCGGCGCCTCTGGCTGCTGTAAGTCAGTGTAGGTGGATGGAAGCAGAACCGTTTGAAAGAACCTGCATAAAACATTAGTGGGGAGGGTAGGAGAGAGTTTAATTTTGTGTTCAGGACCGCAGAGAAATCAGCAGAGAGAAGAAACCCACGAAGGCTCGGAGATCTGCTCACTCTGAGGGCGGTTGGACAGAAAAATCTCACAGATCTGTGGTTTTTGTTTAAAACAGGCCTCTCTTGAACATGAGTCCTCGTGATTCAATGAGGCTGACCTGTAGAAATAAAGGTTGAATGAATGAATGAAAAGAACAAGAAACAGTTCAGGCTTTTGTTGTGGAGGATGCTAAATGATCCAGATCTGACACTGAAGCACTGCTAATAAAGCTAATGTTGATTGGACGGTCCCAGATGGGTTTAAACAGGCAACAATCCAAATGCTTATTAAAAAGACTGATCTTGATAAATGCTTTATGACTACAGGCTGCTCTGTGGGTAGACATTTTATTTAAAATTTCTGTAAATGAGCCCACAAGAAGCCCTTATCAGGTTTCAGAGCCTCGTCAAAGACAGACCAACCTGCTCTGGTCTTTACACAGAGGGAATTACGTTTATTTGACTTAGTTGGATTTTAGTCCAATTGATACATCTGGGACCAGTTTTAGATTCAGGCTTCTGTCTGTCAATTCTTCAGTACATATTTATGAAACAGGTCCTTGTTTGATAAACTGAGAAGCTTCTCTTCCTCTGCCGCCCCTCAGTATGCAGATGATACACTGATTGATATGCTTTTGGGTTCCACTGACATAAAACATGTCAAAAAAAAATTTGTATCAAATATGTAAAATACGTCATGTACAAGTCTTCAGATAAACAATAATAAATCTGAAGTTTTTTTTTTTGTTCCTCCAAACATTTCCTGTACATTAAGCTTTTCACCTAGAGCGATTATCATTTGATCTTCAAGCCTCTGGTAAGAATCTAGGTTCTTAAGAGTACCTATTACCAGTTATTTTTTTATTTTACAGTGACTTTTGGATCAGCTTTATAAAAACAGCACATGATAACATCCATCCTGCGTCTTAGTCAGGAACGGTGAGCTCTGACTTTTGGTGGCAGAACATCAAACAACAGAAATTAAATTCACTACAATCCATAAAAATGTCCTAACAGACATGAATATTATTCAGTATTTAGTGAGTGGTAAAATCCAGTAGTGTCTGCAGTTCTACAGCTCAGATTTCACAGCAGGAACATCCGTTTAAACAAATAGGCCACTGAAAGGTAGGCTTTGCACTTTGTTTTGTATTATCACAATGCATCTTCATATATGGTATGGCCATACATCGTATGGCTACATATTGTACTGCCACATATGGCACCGCCACACATGCACCGCCACATATCGCACCGCCACATATTGCACCGCCCATAGGCGTCGCAACCATTATATGTGAAGGGGGCATGTCCCCCCCATAGTCAAAAAAACGTTAATTTGTACCCCCCCCACACTTTTACTCTAAAACATTAGTTCAGACGGCGCTGTTTCTCTTTATTTGTGAACGGATCCATTCCACTTGATTAACAGGAGAATAATCAAGCCACTAAAAATCCACTCCAGGTTTTCCTGGTTACCTCCAACTGTACACACAGCAGTTTCTGTGCGTCTCTTCCTGCCTCTGTAGAGATCGCTCACAGGTGGAGGAGGTGGAGACAAGGCCGGATTAACCATGTGGACAACTGGGCAAGTGCCCAGGGGCCCACGATCCCTGAAAGGGGCCCAGGGCAGTGACGTCACAAGTAAAGTATCTGGTTATGTTGGAGCGCGACACTACAAAGAGAGACTGCTGCGCTTCTAGCCCCCCGTCCTCCCAGCGCAGATGCTGCAGCTCTCATTTTTAAATTTATATATTTTTTAAGTCAAATCCTCGATGGCGCGACCTGTCAATCAACCCAGAAGACGGCTGCGCAGATATATAGACAAGATAGATATACGGAGAGATTTCCAACACAGCTGCTTGCAGTAATGAATGTTCATCTGTAAACGCTCTTTACCTGATGACAAGCCCATCCGATTTTTTTCTTGAGAAACTTATTGTTTTATTTAAAACAATAAGTTTGTATCTGTTGTGAGATGATTCTAGCAGTTTTGCAGTTTTTTAGTCTACTTAATGAAGAATAGTATGATTTAAAATCATTCATAAAACAGGAAGGAGGGCTTGTAATCCCTCTTACTACAGTGGTACTTTGCTATAAGTACAACTACAGTATATTTGTGTTATCAGAGAAAGCTGAGCTTCAGTTTTCCACATGAAGTAAAATGGCATCAGCATCAAAAGAAGGAATGTAAAGTTTGAAATTAATCCAGTTTCTGATGTCTGACCAATGACTTTTGACATGAAAAAAAAAAAAAATACTTGATGGATTTTTCTTCTGATTTACAGAAGACACACATCAAATTTAAATCTTCTTTAAAGAAACATGGCTACAGGATATATCTTATCTATTATTTTAAAATGATTCGCCTTCACTTTAGGAAATTTAGACCATTTGACAAATTTAGAATGAGCAGAAGTACTGGTTTTGTTGGGAGGTTTCTTGAAGGAATCTTTGTTTTAATCAGTAAATCCTTTGTCACAAACATTCATTGATCATCTTGTTGCATTTGAAGTCAACTAAGTTACAGTCATTTAATTTTAAAGTGGGCATGAAATCGTCACCTTTGAATAAAAAATATTTTTAATTACTTGAATCAGCTGTTGGTCAGGCTACTTCTTGTTGTGCCATTAACTCTAATATAGTTATTGAATCAAGTGTTTACTTGCATAGGTAAAACTAGATGTTAAACAACCATTAAAATACACCAGAATGCAGGAAATGATATCTACTTTATTCAAAAATTTGTGAGAGATCAGTGTTTAAAACTTTGCCTTTAACTACTGGAACCAAATCTGTCTGTTAGCACATCTCTTGAGCCACTACATAGCTTTCATTGTGGTTATTATTTGTCTAGAACTGATTATTTATTGGAGTCAGTATGATTCAAGATGGATACCATAGTCAACTGATCAAAAAAAAAATTGATGTGCTACTGATGTGTGAACAATGACTGATCCAAACACATTGTGAGCACTAACAAATGCCCAGGAACATTTATTGTCACTTCGTCATTACCTTTTTGGGGTTAACTCTGGACACATTCAATAAACAAAAATAGTCTATTTAGATAAGATAAGATCTTTGTTGATCCCAAAGAAAATTGTTACCATAAATTCTTCTAGACAACCAAAATTAAGATGGCAGCACAATCAATTTTGGAAAACATAAAAATGGTTATAATTAAGTTAATTTTACAGAAACTGTGGTAGAATAGTTCTTGCTGAAGCTAAGGTTTTCACAGATAACAGACATTAGTTACAGAAATTGTTAGAACTCACTCAATTTTAAGTGAATTGAGGTAAATTTTGTGTATAGCTGAGTCAAGATGCCGACTTTCCATACATGCAACGATAGGCAACCATCTGGGCACTAAACCAGAAATGTTGCCCATCCCTCTAACATTGCCCCTGCATTATTACAGTATGTTTGAAATAAAACGAATGCTGTACGATTACAATCAAAACAATAAAAAAAAATGACATGATGCATGACAAACATCTGCTCCCCCTTTCCACACATTAAAATGGACCATAGTGACCCCTCACCTATCATGGGGGTTACATTCAACAGATCCCCGTGATAGGTGAAAATCAGCAAAGTAACAGCATTATATATATACATTCAGTATATGCTTTATAAATCCTTCCCACACTCCTACAAATCTTTACCACTCTCTTGTAAACATTTCTTATGCTCTTAAACACCTTGATGATGAAGATGATGACAAGGAGATGAATGTACAGTACTGCACAACATGTATAGTGTACACAGTTTAAAAGACAAGGTTAAAAAAATGGCAATAGAGTGAAGTTGCAAGAAGTGAACCGCAACATAGAAAGGGACAACTGTATTTTGTTTGGTCACGTGAAAGATCCAGGAAATGCAGTGTGCATGAGCGAGAAGCTGGATCAGACAACAGAGAGATGAAGCAATATCATCAAAGTGGAGTGGAAAAATGGAAAATTATGAAAAAACAAAATGTACTTTTCTACGTTACCAAAATTGATAACATTTTTCAATATAGCTACTTTGTACAATGAATGGCTGATGAGGATACTGACGGCATTGGCCCGTTGAAGTGTGGACAGGGAACCATACTGGATGATGAACATCAAGCCAAGGAGGAAGAGGATTTACACAGTGAGGTTTGATTGATGGTTATCGTTACAGTACAGCAGCACATGGACAGATTTAAGAGTTTCAGGAAGCAATTTCAACAATTTCCTGCAGGATCAAGAAAGTTCTATCTTACCTTACACAAATTCTGGATAAAACATCCCACATTGACAGCCAAGTGTATACAGTACACCTCAGACAAACTGTAATACCGGTACTTTGTTAATTTTTCCTTCATCAACATTTTCAAGGTATAGTCCATAACTTGTCTTAACCGAGATAAAGGAAATTTTGACATTTTAACCACTTAAGTTCCAACTCCTTCTCTCCCTCTCCAAAAGTGACAGGGTGGTTAAAGATGAATAGATGAATACTGACCAGTATTACCAATAAAATAACATAGAAACAAAAACTGAAAAATTATATAGAGAAGGAGAATATTTTCTTTTTTCTTCTTTTTTTTTTTCTTTTGGTTGCTCCCTTCTTCAGGGGTTGCCACAGTAAATAAAGTCAAATGAAGACTTAGCAATTATTTTTACAACAGATGCCCTTCCTGACGCAACCACGACCACTGACCTACCACAGCTCTCTGTGTGGAGCAGGAAGCTGCTATCTAGGGGTGCTCAGGGGAGGAGATGGTGGGAGTTAATGGCCTGCTCAAGGGCCCAGAGTGGGGCTAATGAGGGTGGAGGTAGGTGTGGGTGTTTCACCTTTCCCACCCCATTTTGATGTTAATACTGGGAGTTGAACCAGCAATCATCCAATCACAGGCCCACATTCTCTAATCTCGGCGCCACCACTCCCCAGGGAAGGTGAATGTACAAGAGCATAAAACAAACAATAAAAGAGAGGAAGAGGAAAAAAGGGACCAAAAAAGAAGAGTACATCAACATTATGTGGAAAAAGAAGTGTACAAGAGAGACAAATAGGGAACCTAAAGGAAGGCAAGACAGAGAGGGGAAGTTTTGCATTTTATCAGTAAATTACATTATTCTGTACGCTTTTCAGTTAACTTGTTCTCTCATGTTATTCTGTCTTCAGTAAAGCAACAGTAGACAGAAGTCTTAATGGACAATCAATTCATGATCACTCAATGTTGTAAAAACTCAAATTGCACTATAGTGGGTTCATCGCCAAATTTGATGTTTATTCCAGATGCATTCTTTATCCACACATCACAGAAGAGCAGTAAATACCAACTGTTATCCACACTAATTACTCACAACATGTAGGGTCGTATTCCTCCAATCCCCTCACACACATATGGCTTTATATGACTCATTATATTGCATGCTTCATTTTTATTTTTACATTCCCAAACATTTCATGATTGCAGTTACACACATTCACTTCTCTCTCTCTTCAGATCGATATGTTGTGTGAATAACATTATATACTGAATAAGAAAAAGGCAAGGGACAAATGACAAGTTTTACAGACAAAACAACTTATTGTTGTTATTTTACAGTTGACGCATACAAGTGTCTCTCTTGTCTGGACATCTTGCTGTCCATTGTCCTTCATCCAGTCCGGTTCGCTGTCACACTTGCAATAGGCCAATGTTTGGATTTGCTTCCAAGTAGTACCTCTCTCAAACACACACACTTCTCTACAATGATCTTACAATTGTGTCCTTTTAAAGGAGTATGCAATATGACCCTAAAATAATTGTTATATAAAGTTGTGAAAATGTGTAAATAATGAAAAATGTTATACTTTTACTATATTACCCATCTCTACCCTGTCATTATTAGTTTGTTTATAGTTATTGGTGATTATCTTTAATGTAAAATTTGCTTTAACACTTTGAGAATAATGATAAAGCAAAGTTAAAAAATACATATTTTGAGAATAATGATAAAGCAAAGTTAAAAAATATATATTTTATTGAGCACTGAGTACCAGACTGGTTAAATATTTTGGATGAAAGATTAAATGTTTCAACAAAAATAAATCATCCAGAGGACCTTCATGTATTAGCCCTCCAACCCTATCAACATCAAGGGTACTAAGGTGGACACTGTGAACTGCTACAAGTACCTGGGGGTCTACCTAGACAATAAACTGGACTGGACAGCTAACACCAACACCCTCTACAAGAAAGGGCAGAGCTGACTTTTCCTTCTGAGACACAGGTCCGTTAACGTCTGCAGGACCATGCTGCAGATGTTTTACCACTCTGTGGTCTCTGTAGGACCATGCTGCAGATGTTTTACCACTCAATGGTCTCTGTAGGACCATGCTGCAGATGTTTTACCACTCTGTGGTCTATGTAGGACCATGCTGCAGATGTTTTACCACTCTGTGGTCTCTGTAGGAC
>JAVCKU010135070.1:0-12008 GCA_032273985.1 Hypsolebias coamazonicus
CAAGTCACCGAGCTGCACTCATACGGAGCGTGGTAGTAGCTGAGAGTCTTCCAAACAGCTGGAGTAAAATGCATTTGATTAAATAAATATGTGGAGGAGAACGTGTTTGAGCATGTTCGAGGAGGAGGAGCAGATTCTTCAACAGTGACCTCAGTCCTGCCACCGTGTCCCAGACGACGTCTCTGAACGCCAGCTTCCATCAGTGAATCAGGCCGGCGAGGGCCTCGCCTCTCTTCGCAGCTACAGACGGTTCTGTTCGCCTGGCCCGCGGGCCTTTCCGAGCTGAAAGTGCACGCCGCGAGGCAGAAGCCAGTCGATCTCCTTCCTGAGAGGAAACCGCCGCCAGATTTAGGCCTGCTGGTTCACCGCAGAGCTCAAACAGGAAGCTGCAGAATCGACAACGACCGTTTTCTTACTCGGGCTTTGTGTTGAACTTACCCACAATGCACTGCAGCGTGATGCTCCTGTATGTGTGAGCCGATGCACAAACATTAACAAAACAACCATTTATGTAAAAACTGGACGATTTTGGTGGATTTTCTTTTTGAAAATGGTCGTTTGTGCATCAGTTCTCCAAAAGATGGAGGTGAGTGAGACACCTGGTCACATGACGGCGGCCATAACCAGAGCGGGCGAGCAGCTGGACGTACATATTGACAAAACAGCCAACAGTAGGGGTGACTGTGTAAAAATAATTATTAGTATAACAGAATGTATATAAGCCATGTGATGTATGTTAAAATGCACCAAGCTGTGCACCGAAGAGAAAAAGTAAAACGTGTCTCATTTCACGTCAGAAGATTTAACTTATTTAGCTCAACATGAATCTGATCAGATCCATAACTGAAGCTAATAATGTGATTAAAATTTAAATTAGCCTATAAGGCCGATGTAATCGCTGATAACTAATGAACTCATAGATATTATCTTCTTTGGCTACTTTACTGAACTAGAAAAACTGCATTTCCTGTGAAAATACAGTGTGACTACTTATTGCTGAAAAACAGCTGAAATTAGCTAAAAATATGCTGCAATTCAGCTGAAATAGAACAACCTAGTTAGCAGAAGAAAGCAGAAATAACACGTTTTTGCTGAATTATTTTTAAATTTTTTAAATTAGATTAAAATTTTAAATTGTGTTTAAAAAAAAAAAAAAATAAAATTGTAAAAAAAAAAAAAAAAAGCTGAAAAGTATCTGAAAAGGCAGAAAGAAGTTTAAGCTACCAAAAGGAAGTGGAACTAGCTGAAATAAGCTAAAAAAAAAAAAAAAAAAGTGGAATTAGCTGAAAAAGCTAAATTTAGAACAAAACAGCTAAATAGTAGGTAAATTGCAAAAAAAGCCAAAACTAGCAGAAATAAACTGAAAGGAGCATAAACTGAAATTAACAAATAAGTTAATTAGGCTGAAAGAAGTAGAAATTACCAGGAAAGACGTGAATTTATCAGAAAACAGCCAAACTTAGCTAAAAGATGCTAAAAAGTAGCTGAAAATGAAGAACAACTTAAATCAGCTGAAAGAACATGCTTGCTCAATTGGGCTGAAAGAAGCAGAAATTAGCATAAAAACTAGCTGAAAAGTAGCTAAAAAGGCAGAAAGAAGCTTAAATTACAAGAAGGAAGTGGAGAGAGCACATTTTTGCTGAATTAGGCTGAAAAAAGTTTAAATGAGTGCAAAAAATGTGGAATTAGCTGAAAACGCTAAACTTAGCATAAAACAGCTAAATAGCAGAAAATGCTGAAACTTGCAGAAATAAATTGAAAGGAGCGCAAGCTGAAATCAGCAGAAAGAAATTAGGAGAAGCACAATAATGTTGTAGTTAGCAGAAATAATCTGAAAAGAGCATGAAACAGCTGGAAAAAAAAACGCTGAAAGTAGCTGAAGAAAAGTTTAAATTTGCAGCAGGAAGCTGAAAGCAGCTGAAACAGAACAAAATGTGAAAGAAGCAGTAAAAGATTTTAAACACATCTAAAGATTTGAAGGATGTAAAATGAGCTCAATTCATTTTAGAAGAGAAGAAAATGGCAGAAAAGGCTAAATATTTCAAAAAGCTAAAGTTGCATCAATACAAAAAGTCAAAGCAGGATTGTCCTGAACGTTTTCGATATATACAGTAATTGAAATATATTAAAAACCACGGGACGAGAAAGATGCTGAAAAACATGTGGAAGAAAAATGGATCACAACAGAGTGAACACTTCACAAACGTTCACTTTATTTTGCTACAATTTAGCACTAATTATAAAATAGTACAATACGGTATTGTCTCTGCTTTGTGTAATATTTATAATTATATTAATTTGGTTTTATGGTGGTGAAAGAATAAAACGGAACGTTAAACCACTCAGCTGACAACACATCTCTGCTGCATCTCAGTATAATCATCATTTATAGGCAGCAGGTGTTTGGGGACGGTTTTATAAAAAGTGTCCTGGCGGCTCACGCACCTTCACGTCGGCTCCCAGGCTGCAGAGAGCAAAGCTTCAATTAACAGCTAAATTTATTAAACATGAAAAATATATTTAACAACTGTCTAATAATTCAAGGAAGTGGAAAGATACATTTACTTGTTCTTATTTGAGCACATCAGAGTCAGTTTCCTGTTTTTAGGTCAGATCATCTCGTCAGTTTGTGAATAATGAAGCTGAATGACTTCATGTTTCTGTCACTGTGTTTACAGGATAAGACGCTAAACAGAAAGAAGAATTTATTCCTTTTAGTCCCGTAACTTCGACCACAGAGACACAAACACATTGAAACGCTAACAAAAGTAGGAGAGAAAGGCAGCAGATGAGATTATTTCTCCATGAATGTGTTCTGGGCAGTTCAGTCTGATGCCAGGAACTCATTCCAGGCCACGCAGCCCGCCCTGGTCTGGTGACGAACGGGTCGGACTCCCCCGACGGTCCCGATCGGGCTGAAGTCAAACCACGACACAGAGCTGCAGCTCCTCCAGACTTATGGTCCAGCAGCGTGTTTGTTCAGTAAATAATCTGTGTCAGTCTCTATAATCAGAGTTTCTGGGCACTAGAGCCTTGAAAACCTGCAGAAACTGAACTGAACCGACAGAAACGTTCAGTCTCAACGCGACAGTCAACGAAACAAACTGAGGACGCTGCCCGGAGCAGACTGACCAGGAGCTGATTAGAGTTAATCTGCAGCCAGGAGATAATATTAGAACAGCACCGATCAGGATGAAGAGTTTAGCTGCAGCTGCATCAGCGCCTGATGAGCAGGATGACGAGGCCTGCCTGGAGCCACGGGTTTACCTCCCAACTGTAGGGATGAACCCATTATACACGACAGAACAGATACTTTTAAAACCCAAGACCTGAATCAAAGTCTTGTACAATATTTAAAAACAACGCTTAACCATACATTCAAATCAACACATTTATATATTTCAATATGCTGATGATGATACTTAACTAGCAGGCCTGTTAGCCTCCAAGGCGAACATGAGGTACCGTATTTTATTTCATTTTGTATGTTGCTTTGTGTGTTGCCTGTTTTGCTGTTTGTACAGCACTTTGGTTGGCCTTGTCGCTGTTTTAAGTGCTCCATAAGGTATATTTTCCGGCGTATAAGCCGCATTTAATATGTATTTATTTATTGGCAAAACGGTTACATCTGCTAATATGGAAAGTACTGTGGCTTGCTGCAAATGTTTGTTAATGTAACTTTTAGATACAAAGTCTCAGCTGTGTTCAGTTATTTATGTTAAAAAAAAAAAAAGACGGTGCATCGTTTTTATTTGCTCCCTGCTCAGCTGTTTTGTATCTATCCAACATTTTGCTAATGTTAGCATAGCATTAAAGCAGTAACTTCTGTTTTAGTTTTTAACGACAGCAGGAGACAAGCCCAGTTCTGTCGTAGGTCCATTTGGTCTGGTTCTTCTCGTGTCTTTCAGTTTAATAAAAATAGACGCTGGATGGTTTTACTTGACTCCACTAAAACTAATCATCATCAGCGAACTATGAAGGTAAACTAGGCGTCTGCTGCTCTAAACGCACGAGTCTGCAGGCTCGCACAGCAACTTATTCAAAAGTCAAGCACTTGTAAAACCTTGAAAATACCACATTAAAGTTCAAGCATCTCCAACACCTGATTGCAGATTTACACAAGCTGAGAAACTTGGAGCCATTCCTAATCACCTTCAGAATCCAAAACCAGTAACTTATCACCACTTTGTCCAAGAAAACCCAAACTGTCGTCCTCACATGAAAGGTGCCAACTGGTAGGCCTGTCACGATAAACAATAAATCAATTAATCGCATGATAAATTAAAATTATCAACTCATTTTCATTTATCGGCTTTATCGTTCCTTCATGTCTCTCTCTTTCTACTAAAGATACTGGATGACAAAAGGCTCAACTCCAGTGTTTTTCCACTGTCCCCTCCCTTTCTCTTTAAAATCCATTTTAACCGTCCAAAATCGCGTTTTTGGATCGTTAAAAGCGGCTAAGCTACGAGCTAAGCTAACAAGCCGACCTCAGGGAACAAACCGTCTTGTCCAAGCTCCAAAAATTCACGGTTGAAATCTGTGCCTTCGTCTAAAACGTTGTTTTTCTTTGCAAAAAGAAGCTGAGAACTTGTTTACTGATTTTTTTTTTATTAAAAGCTTTGTGTGACAAATGCTATGCTAAAGAGCTCAAACCACACCGAGCATCCGCCATTTTGAAACCCAAAAACCAGGAACGAGAGACAGCCCATGTCACATCAAGGGGCCTCCCTCCCATTTTTCTTAAAGAGACAAGCTGCTCGCTCCCTCACTATCCATCCTTCAGATCAAACCACATTTCATCTTAAATTTGACAATAACTACTAGTTATTGTCAAATTTCAATATTATCGTTTATCGCAATAATTTCTGAGACAATTAATCGCCCAGCTAAATTTGTTATCCTGACAGGCCTACCTACTGGTAGTTTGGGAACAACTAAAGAACCACCGAGGCTTAATCCTACCAGGAACTGGAAACTGCTGAGACACCAGAGTCCCAGCCCAGACCGAGATGGACGCTCCAAAAGCCGTACCTTCAAGCTGAAACCTGCAGCGGTCCACATGGACAAGCCAGATGTCTTCTGGGGAAGGTTCTGAATTCAGCCGTTTATGAAAATAATATGTATGTTAACATAGTTCTTGGAGGGAAATTTGATTTGCAACAATGGAAACAGGCCAAGAAACCTGTAAGTGGTGAATCCCCAACGCTTAATAACTGTTTTGATTATATATTTATTAACCTCAACAGTTCAGTGTTCCTCTCCTCCTTAGTTTAAATACAGCTCGGATCATTTAAATCTATTTTTTTAAGTAGTAATATAATGATAGTAACGGTAAATCTTATCTGTAGTTACGAGTAATGGTAAAACCGGATGCCAACAGAAACCAGCTGTCAATAAAACACTCCCTGGAAGCAAATAATCCCAGAAAACCAGGAAATAAAACTATATCTTACCCACACCTCAGACCCTTCAGGGCGCGCAGTAAATAAAACATTTGGAGCTTTAACGTGTGAAGTACGTTCTCTTGTAGTTGTAGGTGGAACCTCAGTAATACTTGTGCACGTAGGTGGCTGCTCATGTGGGACTCAAACTGTGAAAATCTGTGTTTACGCTGCCAGCTCCAGTTTGTGTGAGTCACTGTGATCATAGTACACCCTTTAGCCTCCTGCGAGTACAAGTGTTAGTCTAACTGTGCCATTGTTGTTTTACTGTACGACTGACACTTATCAGGATGGGACGCACTTCATTTAATCACTGATCGCCATTTTAATCAACTTCTACCTTTTTAAATACTAGTGGTGTTTGTTAAGAGTCCCAGTCTGGTTTAAGATCCCCTCATAGCACTGAGGCAGCACTTTTAAGATATTTTAATAATGTTTTTAACTGTTAACTGATTATAAGTCAATCATACTTATCAAAACCTGAGCATGTTGTTGGTCCTGAAGGTTCAGGTCTGTTGTAGTTTAGTTCACAATTGTTTGGGAGGTCTTTCTGCATCTATGGGGGGAACATTCCTCTTTTTCAGCACCCATATGTTGTGGTGTACCTCAAGGGTCCATCTTGGGTCCTTTACTATTCTCTTTATGCTGCCTTTCACACGATGGATCAGTATTCCAACCATCCATCCATTATCTTCATCCTCTTCTTCTTTTTTGGGTTGCGGGTGTCAGTGGTGCCCATGTCCAGCAGTCACTGAAGGACGGGGGACACCCTGGACATGTCAGAAGTTCATCACAGGGACAAACAGAGACAAGCAACCATTCTCACTCGCACCTCGGGACAATTTAGAGTCACCAGTTAGTTTCACATGCATGTTTTTGGTCTGTGGGAGGAAACCGGAGTACCCAGAGGAAACCCACGCTTTCGCAGAAAGAACATGCAAACTCCACTCAGAAAGGCCCCTAGCAGGGGTTTGATCCCGTGACCTAATTGCTGAGAGGCAGCAGCTCTACTAACTGAGCCACCGTGCCACCCTTTGATCAGACAATGTAACATGATAATTTTATCAAAATGAACATGTTATTGGTCCTAAAGGCTGTTTTGTATTTGTCTAATAAGTTTCTTGTTTGTATCTCAGGGAGAATGTTACTCTTTCTCTGCACCGATTCGTAGCGGTGTACCTCAAGGGTCCATTTGGGTCCTACTCTGATCTCTTTATATTTGCTGCCTTTTGGGATCAATAATCAGACAGAATAACATTTAATGTCACCGTTATGCTGACGATACTCAAGTGTATTTTCCTTTGAAATTAAATTTGAGAAGCAAGTGTCCTCAGGTGTCAAAATTAGTTGCACCAAATTGCCAAAGCGAAAAATCTTACAATCCTCCAAAATACCTCAAAACTCTCATTCATGCCTTGATCACCACTAGATTGGACAACTGCAACTCCTCATATGTTGGCCTCCAACCACCGGCTCTCTGTCGTCTGTCATTAGTCCAGAAAGCTGCTGCACGTCTTTTAACAGGTACCAGATATGACCACATCACTCCGGTTTTAGCAGATTTGCACTTACGTCCTTTTCATTTCTGTGTTGGTTAAAGGGTCAGGCACCGAAATATGTAACTAAACTTCTTGACTTTCATAACCTCAAAAAGATAAAGTCTTCTGGACAAATTTTTTTTTTAGTGCTGAAAGCTAAATTAACGCTAGGGACAAACATTGATACTCAGTCTGTACAGTCTTTTTATTCCTGCCTGAAAACCTGTTTTTTTAACAGTTAATTTGCGTTCCATCAGATCTTTTACCGTATTTTTCCGACTATAAGGCGCACCGGATTATAAGGCGCATTAAGCGAAACATAACAGTCAGATAAGTCAAACTTTATTCACCTCATTCACAAGAACCACATATAATCGGTTGGATGTCAGTAAGCACAACCAGAATTCATGCAAGTTGCACCTGATTATAAATCTCACTGTCGATTTTTGAGAAAATTAAAGGATTTTAAGTGCACCTTATAGTCTGAAAACTATGGTATGTTGCGGTGTTTCATTGTTGTAGTTCTGCGCTTGTTTTATTGGCCTCTACTTGTTTTTTCTTAATATGTGTGTGACTTTACTGTATTTATTCTGTTGACAGTTTATCCTATTTGTTTTCAATCAACTTGTTAAGCACTTTGCTGTTATAAAAATAAAGACATTGACAACAATCCAAGACGCATGACGACAGGTTTCTGTCTGATCCGAGACCATTTCTGCAGATGTGAATGACCTTTTTCAGACAAATATAACTGCAAATGTTCTGGATGTAAGGTGACACCAGAGGGTGGAGATCAAAACCCATCAGGAGTCACTCCCAACACACACACAGGTTGTCATTGTGGGAGCATTTACACCAGACCTTTAAAAGTCGATGGTTAGGCGTGTCTGAAAACGGAACAATCGAGACAAAAGACGACATCAGGGTGGAGGACGTTTATTCAGTAAAGATTTTTCTTGATTCCTCTAAGATGAGACGTTTCTTGCTGCCATCCATCGTCACTGACGTTGGTCATTAAATGCTTTAAATTTTAGGAAACAGGTCAGATGTTTTAAAGTAGGGTTCTGGAAATCTCATGTTCTTACCTGGAGAGAAACAGATTTATTTTAGGACCAGATTGATGAACTAACAGCTGGTCCGATCAGGACCAAACTGCTCCAGTCTCAAACAGTCATGGTGGTTCATGCAGATGTCTTTTTATAAACCTCTGTAATGCCCTCAAATTAAACAGCAATTCCAGAAGAAACATTAGAACATTCCAACAGGAAGTGCCTCAGGTTGGACAGGAAGTGCTACAGCAGTCTTTGTCTTCAATAACCATAAAATTATATGAAAATAAACGTGAAATGAAAATGGTGTATGAATTAGCACTTACGTGAACGGCAATGAAGTTTCTGAAAGTCTGAGTCGTTTTAGACGGGAGCAAACCACTTGGGCCTTGGCGTCGCTCAGACTAGTCAGTAGCTCATCAGTCAGAGGTAAACAGTTTCTGCAAGCTGAAGTCATTCAAACAGCTATCTACTAAAACTAAAATATTAACTGCTCGTAAAACTACAATACAGACTTTAAAAAGCTGAACTTCCTCCAGTCAAAAGTCTAATTTGTCCAATTCACAGCGAATATCAGGACTAACTCATCCAAGTTTATTAAAGTATGATAAACTCTGGTTGTGCTTAAATCATTGTATGAAGATAATTAAATATGAATTAATGCTTCAAGTTATCATGTTAAAGTGTTTTCCATGGGACTACCGTATTTTCCACCGTACATGCCACACCGCCTTATAAGTTTCATCAGTCCAAATATGTTTAACGAAGTGGAAAACAAATCCATAAATATGTCACTTCGCCGCTTACGTCGCATCTCTTACATGTCACCGCTGACAACCTGGCAACGTGGGCTGGTGTCGTGCCAAAAACTGATTGGCTGCCAAATGGCGGTCACGGGAGTGTGCACGGGAGGACTTTAAAAAAATTTAACAAGATTAACACTTCAAAACAATTATTTATTTACATTAAATTACAGTAAAGGTGTGTCTCAGTCTAACTTTTCCTTAATAAATGCACTTTGATGGTTAAATCATCTACATTTCAAAAGCCAATTTGCGGAAGCGGGAGCGCGCAGAGGGATGACTCGCTGTGCATTTCTTCGAAATTTAACAAGATAAACACCTAAAAACAAATATTTGTTTGCACGACATTCTAGTAAATGTGTGTCTCATTTGAACTTTTACTTAAATTCACTTCAGTGGTCAAATTAGCTTCATTTCACTAGAATGGAAATGAAGCTGATTTGACAGTTGCTCCAGGAGAGCTGGACAAAGGTGGCAGGCTATGGCAAGCCGATTGTGTCATTAATAGCCACTTTTCCCTATTACATGACATAACGGTGTGCCATACTACTCAAGTGCCATCTAGTGGCTGAAAATAGTAGTGTTCAATTATTTCAATGTCAGAATTAATGAAAACGGTCAGATCTCAGCCAAAAACTGGTTTATAAATATGTGAAAAAAAAATGTTTGGTGTATAAGTCGCTTGGCATTAAATTATGCAAACAACTGCAACTTATAGGCCAGAAAATATGGTAACTATGATCATATTGAAAACCAGGTCTCAGTTCCACAAAGGCTGCTTGATGATGGGTCAGAGTTAGACAGGAAGCATTTGTGCTTGAGGTCCACAGTTGGGAAGGTGAAGGAACCAACGAGGGCGTCCCACAATAATCTTTTGTCCACTTCGTGCCAGAGACTGTCCAGCTGATTGGATTTTGGGCAGCGATTACGCCACTGTTTCAGTGAACGTTTTGGACGGAGAAAATTCTGTGATGATTCAAGGCGGACAGAGAGGAGGTGGTTCGAGTTCACATCCAGGACCAGAGCTACACAAAGGAAACCTCAGGGACCAAAGTGTTTTGCTGTCGGGGAGCAATCGTGACCGATGATGTAATAGAATAAGAATTAAATCACCCTGGTGTCAGAAATTATCAGGGGTTTACACCAAAGCAGAGTCTAGACAAGAGGATATAAAACACTAAACTCCTGTGTTAAAACTTTACACACACGTTTTAACTGCATCTTGTTTAATTCAAAGTACCAAACGCAGTCGACGTTCAACATGGGAACAGATCTGTTGCGTTTTGAACGTTCGTCTTCACAACAACAGATTCTCTGACACCGAAGATTTTAACAACTACGTCTCGTCTCATGGGAAAACACGAGTCACCTGAACGTGGACATGTTTGCACATGCACACTACGGCTGCAGTCATTAGTCTAGTTTATATATATATATATATATATTTTTTTTTATGTTTTTAGATTTATGGTTTAAAGTAAAGTTAGCAACTCAACCCTGTCGGTCCAAACAAACGTGTGCGCATTAGAAAAATTAAAAGTACAGCAACAGTTTTCATGCTCTAAACTGGACCTTAACTTGGAAATTACCTGTTAAAAAAATAGATAAAATATTTAGAAAATATTAAATAAAATAAATAAATAAAAAGAATATAAAATAAAAAGAAAAATATTTAAATTTATAAAATATTTCAAGAAACACTAGATTGATATGAATGAAACGTTTGTGAATAAATTTATTATACGTACAGTATAGGCATCTACAAGTGGTTAACATTTGGAGCCAAATTAAATAAAATGGCTGCCACAGCACAGCACTGAAAAAGACCAACAGCCTGTTGTGTGATGGTGCTGAAGTTCTGGGTCAGGACTTTTCAACAAAACTGCCCAGTGGGCCACAACTTCTGAAAGCTCACAGCTCGGGGGCCGGACAGCCAGTGATTAAAATCATTACGTAAATAAACCAAAGTTTACAATGACCTTCTAAATTTCTTCATTTTATTGCATTGAATCGTAAATGCAATAAACAGAACCAAAAACCTAGAAACAAAACAATTTTTATTTTTCATTTTTAAATGAAGTGGGCCGAATTTAAGTCACCCACGGGCCGGAAATGGCCCACGGGCCACCAGCTGCAAAGCCCTGTTATAGGTGATAGTAGCTGAGAGTCATTCAGAGCGTAACATCTTGCAATATGCACAAGATCAAGAACGTTTTATGGCTGTACGTCATCGACTACAACTCCGTCACGTTCTAATAATAATATTGTAAATATAAATATAAATATATAATCTTGGTCTATTCTGGTTTCTTTAAGGAATGCTTGGCTCGTGCTTCAAGATCTCTGCAAGCCTCAAATCTATCATGAGAAACGACAGATGAAAATTAACCCTACGTGGGAAGCCGTGCTGAAAAATAACAAAAACACAAAGTTATCCTAAGAATTCTTGACAATAATAATTAATAACAGAAACATTTATGTGGAGCAGCCTGTCACTTTCACTCTGGACGTCCACAAATGGCAGAACCTGCAGCACCGGCTGACGTCACAACCTGCGAGACTGAGAGACGAGCGCGTCTTTACCCTCGAATCCTAATGACAGGATAGAATGGCCGCGGCTGGTGTTGCCCTGGCGACCGGCGCCATGGATATGTGATCGAGGGAAACGGGTGAGCGGCGTTGGAGACGGTGGCAGACGAGCAAAAAAAAAAAAAAAAAAAAAAAAAGGCTTTGAATAAAGTAAACAGGGAAACAAATGGTGCAAATAAACAAAGCGGCTACAGAAATGTACATGTCCGAAGGAGAAAGGAGCATCCAGGTGGACTACAGCTTCCACGCAGAGATGATGTGAATTTAAGTGACACAAAGTGCCACATGCGACCACAGAACAGCTCGTTTGTAAACCATGAACTGAACTGGACACCATTAAAACCAACGTTCCTTTTAACTGGAAACGGAAGAGGCGACGGAGCGAGTGGCCTCCTCGTGTTGCTTTCACTCGCCCACTCCGGCTCTTTTTTTAAACCTGCCAAAAAGTCCCGTCTGTTTTAGCCTCTTCTTACTCGTGCACTCTGAAGACGCACGCACGCGTGAACACACACACACACACACACACACACACACCCACACACACACACACACACACTGAATTAAACATGACGACGACGGTGGAGC
>JAVCKU010135120.1:0-11991 GCA_032273985.1 Hypsolebias coamazonicus
GAGCTTTCTCAACAATTCAATTGTTGAGAAAGCTCATTGGATGAAGAGCGAAACATCTTCTGTTACAAATAAAGTCCAGTTGTTTCTGTATTGAACTTTTTTTTGACTCCTCCAGATTGATTCCACCACGCTGACAAGTCCCAGACCCCGCGGGTGGCCTGCGATTCTCAGAAATCGCATCCACCTTCTGGTTAAGCTCGTAAAGCAGCTGATTTATTGAGGTCACAGAAACAATATCAACTTGTTTTAGCTGGCCACGAGGTAGTGCTCTGAAATATAAATGAAGTTTAGACAATTGTTGTTAAAACTACAAAAAAAATCAGTAAAATTGGTTTCTCGTGTAAGTATTGGCCTATCTCCGATTGCACAAAATTAAAGAAATCCGGGCCGATAAATCGGCCGGTCGATAAACTGGCCAGTCGATAAATCGGCTGGTTGATATATTGGTCAGCTGATTTTATCGGTGCACCCCTTCTTTTAATCTTTTGTACCATTCACTGAAAGATTGATATCCATTTAGCAGTGCAACTTGACCTGATCTGTATCAGCCATTTCATATTTCATATGCTAAACTTTGTGCAGGAGTTTGATCTGCTACAACTGAATTTGTTCTTCCTTGTTGATGATGGCTAGAACTCTGTTGCTAAACTTTGACCTGGTAGTAGTAATAAAGTAATTTACAACTGGCATAAAAATCAGCAGGTGATGTATATACTGTACCTTCAAGAAATACTAAGCATTGAATGAGTCAGTCAATAGGACATCAGGTAGAATGTGAACGGTTGGAGGAGTGTTGGCAAGGTCTTCAGATACGTATTAGGAATTAATTTGGAAGAGCATGCATGATAGGTATGATCTATAAGATTCCACCACATTGTCACCATGCGGCTGCAATGACCAATCCACACCCAGCTGTCCATTTAAATGAAGGACAGCTGAATGAGGTCATCTACTCAACTTACTCTACAGGTCATACACCCGTGAAAAAATGTTCAGCCTGGGCCTTGTGTCGAGAAGGGGCAGGTGAAGCTACTCTGAGAACAAATGATGCCATTTTCGTCACACAACTACGTCAATGAGAGCCGATTTCGTCACTTTGGATGGAGTATGCAGGGACCTTTAGATAGATGTACTTTCCGCTGCATGATCCAAAGACCAAGTGGACACCTGCTCCTACAGTGTTTGGTATGTTTTGCGCTTGGTACGGAAATGACTAATAAAAGGGGTTAGGGTTACTATAGTTTCCACTTGCTGAATTCTTCAAGGTCTTCCATGAAAATGATTCTGTGACACATCAAACGTATCTGATAGTATTATTGTTACCTTAACAAATTATCAAATTATTTATTCCTTGTTCAGTGATGGTCCCCGGTACAATGCAGGTTTTGGAACAGTATGCTAACAAATGGGTGTTTTCTTTCTACACATTAGCCAGCCGCAAACAGCATCTGCAATTTCCAGTCAGCTTTTCCTCACGCTAAAGTGATTTTCAGAGGTTTTCCGGAACCCATGCAGTGATTTCCGTTACATGTCTGGTCTTGTTGTGGTGACATGAGATTTTCTTTTTTTTTTTTTTTTCTTTGTGCACAAAATCTCTCTTTAGATTAAATTAGACTTTAAATACGATAGTTGCTCATTTAATTAGGTTCAGACCTCTGGTAAAATCAGATAACAGTGATGTATGTTTTGAAAACCTTGTACTGTTTTCATTAATTATCAAATTCCACCTGAGTTTTTCATCCTAAGTGTCCAGTTGTCAAGTTGAGTTTGTGTGGGAGTTGGGCCAGACATGTGCGGATTTATCAGAGCCTTTTATTAAAAACAGCTTCAAGCAAAAGCTGTGATGAAAGCTGATTCACATCGCCAAAATGTTTTTGTTGGAAGCCTTAAATTAATGAGACAAAAAATAAAAATAAAAAAACAATTATCGCCTGACAGGGAACACGTCTGTGATAGATTATTACAAATAGCACTCTTCTTTTATTAATTTTCAATGAATAGAATGTCATTTATATTCAAGGATTCAAGGTTGTTTATTGTCATTCACTCCGCATGTGGTACGAGGTGGAACAAAATTGTGTACACAGGGTCCCAGTTACATCCAACAACAGCAAAAAAATAAAAAAATAAAAGTTTACCCCCCCCCCCCCCCCCCCCCAGTAAATAAGGATCTAAGATGTATACTAAAAAAATCTAAGATAGACGCTGGTCACTAATAGTGCAAAACAATACACCGAACAGCAGCAGCATGATTCTCATAGGTTCAGTTTGGCTATAAATTACACACTTAATGCGAGCACTAACACAAACTAAACTACCATAAACTAGGATTTATTCAAAGAATTCAACAAAAATACAGAAACAAGGCACCAAAAGTGAGAAAGAAATAAATTTATAGCAGCATGGTCCTATACAGAGTTGCACTCGGGTCCAAGAAATCCAACCCGACCCAGCCCCAGCCTGTAGCCATAATCTCCGAACCCCACCCGAGCTGACAAATTAACAGTAGTTACAGGTCCAAACCTCAAAAACCCAGACATTTTTAATTAAGCTTGGACTGCTATACCATTGACTATTATTAATGATCAGCGGACGCATGCGGCTGAGTAAAGTGGACAGAAGCTCAGAGCTGAGGAGCCCTCAAAGTGCATTAAATACTTCCCCTGCTTCTGCCTGCATTGAACCCTGCCCTGACATGTCGGATATTTTGTGATCTCACCTGTCTGGGCCGTGTGCGGCTGGTGATAGTATGGCAAGCCATGTTGGCATATAATTGGATCGTCGGTCGCGCGCATCCGTTGACGCAATCAAAAGCCCGACACCAACCCAGCCCGCACATAAAGCAAATTATTATGGCCTGGCCCAGTACGAATCTGGGTCGGGCGGGGCCGCGCTCCAGGTTCGGGTTAGAAATGACACCTCTAGTCCTATATATCTTTAACGGACAAAAAAAAAAAGTGGAATGTTTGTGTTTGGAAAGTTAGTTTTTATAGACGAGTTCACCTCTGAGTGCAAACCGTGCAAAAGAAAGGAAGAAGAATCAAAATGAGGCAAAGATTTCAGGAAAAAGTACAGAATTACAAGAGCATTAAGGTTTAAAGTTCAACTCCCAGAGGATAAAATTACCTGACTGAATGACTCCAGCCATCAGTACCTGTTTGGTAAGCTTCTGCTGATGAGTCATGATTAAAGTCATAACACTTGTTTACAGCTGAACTATTGTTTAACAGTTGCTTACATTCATTCTGGCCACAACACGCTTAAATAACATTTCCTTGTGAATTAAGTGAATGATATGGGGGATATGAGTTTGCAAAATATTAGCTCAGTATCAAACTTGTAGGACAAGATGAAACTCAGCTCACATGGGATACCTCAGACATTTTAGCAAGATTTTTACAAAGTGAAACTAGTGTTCTTTGAATAAATGTATATCACCTCCTTACATGTCAAAGTTTTAAGCATGCATCTTGAACAATCCAAAAGAACACAGACTATTTGTTGGGAATGACCCTCAGCTTCTATTCTGCCAAATTTGAGCTCAATATCTGCAACAAAAATAAAAAATGACTGAGTTATATTCATTTTTATGTTTGCTAAGGTTAATCAGCTGTGGCAGCCATCCTAAAGTGGCTGCTGAGTTTGAAACCTAGCAGTGAAGGCTACCAATGGGAAAAATCTGGTTGGCAGGCCATAGACTTAAGAAGTCCTCTGGATGGGGGACGAAACGTTTTTCACTTAAAGAGACTGGTCCAGACGAAATTTTTTAACTTTTTTTTTTTTTATCAACTTGGTTTTTTGTGTTTAAAACCTTTTTTTTTTTTTTTTTTTTTTTTTTTTTGGGTTTTTTGGCTGCTGAGTGGTTGATGAAATATGATATTTTGCAAACACACAGGCAACTGAGAACTTTTGTTGGGGTTTTCATGTTTTTATTAAAAATACACATTTAAATAGAACAAAAATATTCATATAGGATGAATATTTTAACAAAAAATTATATTCAGTACACTTTCCCAAAAACACAACATGGCACAAATATAATTATACATACAGTATATGTATGTATACACACATATATATATACATATATATATATATATATATATATATATATATATATATATATATATATATACACAAGCAGCCTTTGTCTCTATCAAGCGTACAAACCAGCATTTCTACTGTGCAAGATGTATTTGAAATATCTGTCAAAGAACACGTGAGGAGATATCAAAAAAGAGAACTTAGTTGTTTTTGTAACATCTTTATACTGCACGATGCTAGAAGTATTTTGGACTGTAGAGCACCATTTTGGGGGTCGGTTAAGAGATGAGGTTGACCTTCTCATTTCCACACTGTGGCAAATCCAGAACCAGAACCCTCCCGGTTAGTATCGGTTGAGTTTGCAATGTTGAGACTGTGGAGATGAGCGCCGGATCTACAGCAGAGAGGGAAGGAGAGTTAGGTTTCAGGTGAAACCGTTCTTTTTGAACATGTACAAACCGCACATTACTGAAAAGAGACAGTAGTACCTGTTTGTTTTCCTGAGACAGAGACACCTCTTTTTCTTTGTTTCCTCCTCTGGTACACTAAAATAGAACAGGGATTAAACAAACGAGGAAGCAGGTGAGTATAGCAACATGTTCTTTAGCTGGTTTTCATTCAAATGTGCTATGACCTAAATGCAGACGACTTTCTGTCGTCGGTCGATCCACCCATTCCCTGACGAGTACAGTTGTGTTTCACTTTGTGAAAGCATGAAGGAAAACACGACTGTGCACGTGCACCAGTTATTGGAAACATGCAACAAAGACAAAAAGTTTGCATGGTGGAAACAGGAACTGGGCCTTAGTCACTTCTGCACCATGTGCTGATATCAAAATGTCAACGCAGAACTTTCAACGGATGGTTTGGACCTTTGGAAGTGGGGTTTGTTAGCAAAATATCTCTTGAACCAGTTGAAGGATTCTGATGTACAGTAGTCCCTCGCTACTTCGTGGTTTGACTTTTGCAGACACGCTCTTTTGCAGTTTTTCAAAGTAAGAGCGGACATGGCACACAATTGGCTGATTGATGGATGAGCCACACGAGCGGCATGGCTTGTTTATTATTTATTAACCCTTTGTTGTCCAGCTGCACCAATCGACTTTTGTCTTCCAACTTAAAATTCAAAGTATGCCACATTGTAAAATCGTCGTAATCACAAATTATAAAAGTGTTAAAAGTTATTTTTAATTATTTTAGAACTTCTATGTTCAGTTGTTACAGTGTAATTGATCAAGAAGTAGATTTCTCTGTCCTGCTGCACTTCTCTTCTCTACAATTTAAATTTAAATACCTTAACTTCCGCCATACAAGTCACAGTTTTTTGCATGAATATGCATGCCCAGAGAATTATATGGCGAAGCGATGTATTTATGTCCCCCCTCCTCCATATTCATAACCCAATTTTTGACTGACATCTGAGCAAGCAAACAATTGTTTTTAAGTGTTAATCTTGTTAAAGTCCTCCCGTGCACGCTCCCGCGCCCGCCATTTGGCAGCCAATCGATTCTTGGCACAACACCGGTCCACATTTCTGGGTGGTCAGCAGTGACGCATAATAGATGTGCGGTGCGACGTTATCAGTGGAAAGTACAGTACTGTAATATTTTAAACAACCCACGCTGCATGGATTGTTTATTTAAAATATTACAGTACATTATTTAAATTTAAATTGTTTACTTACACAGAAGGGATTGAGAGTGAAACTTGAACTTGGACTACTGTATCCCTACTTCATGGTTTTTCACTTATCACAGGGGGCGTGGTCTCCTAAACCCTGTGATAAATGAGGGACTACTATAATTATCAAAAAGTAATCTGGATGTTCACCTATTACTGTCTTTTGGAGTCGACCTGATTCCACACAAATTTGAATACAGCACTGCAGATTACACTAAACTAGCTTATTCTTAAACTCTGCCATTAAAGGCGATATGCATTCCTCCAACGGTTTTCTTGGTTACCTGTCAACAGAATGTGGAGGACCAGAGTGATGATGATGATGGCAGAGAGGCAAACAGCAGCTGGTAAAACGGCCCACGTCAAGTCCCAGGTGGTGGCAGCAGAGGACTGTGCTGAGACTGCGCAGAGAAATCCAGATTCATCACCTTCATGTGCTCGTTTGAACGGGGCTGACTTTTTGTCAACGCAGCATGACTATAATCCTTCTGGATACAATCAACCAATCAATCAATCAATCAATCTATGTTTATCAGAATGTTGAAAGATGACAAGTAAAGATTCTGTTCTTTACAAATGATGTTTATTCATGATTATTCCATCTTAAACCTGCAGGCAAATGCGACATGTTTTTAAGTGAATTCCAATGAAAGTCCTGTCGAACTTCAGGAACACGTTTATATGTAAGTAAACATGAACGTATGCCTCAAGTTACAAGGAGATAAGGTTAGGCTGCACAGAAAGTAACAAAACAAAACGCAGACTTACCGCATGGCTCGAAGCAGTGAACAACCGTGGGAGCGTACTTTACATCGAGCCGCTTCACCTGCACAAACACAACGGGAGGATTTAACGTCAAAAGTCTGAATAAATACGAGAACAAACCGTTTTGTATGAAAAAGACACAAACGTACCTGCACGCAAGAATCGCATTGTACCCCTGTCAGCTTCAAATCAACAGCTTTCTGCTGCTCCTGAGAAACAAACAAAATAAAACCTGAATGTCTTTTACTGTATAAAAATAAAATAGTCCACAGAATATTTTCTTTACTTGGGTTTATAGCGATTCTGTTTCTCTTTACTCTTTGTCTTTACGTCTACAGCGTCTGTCACGTGTATCTACGTCTGCATACTAAAGATCAAAATGTTCGGCTCATTCAGGTCATTCCAGCTTTGAGCTTTGGGAAAACTGAGCTTTTATTCACAAAATTGTTTACCAAAAAAAAACTTTATGATCTTTAGTTATTTTCAAAAACAGTTTCAGCATTCTCGCTCTATTTTTGTCTTTTTACGCTATTTTGGCTAGCCCTTTACAACTTTTAGCCAGTGTTCTGCTACTTTTCAGTATTTTACACTTTTACCTGATGTTTTATTATTTAGCTTTTAAGTATTTTTCTACTTTCATCCGTCAGTTTCCTTCTTGCAGCTACTGTTCCGTTTCGTTTGGCTACTGTTCTGCTCTTTTAGCTTCTGGTTTGCGTTTGTAACTTCTTTATCTTTTGCCCTTCCGCTCCCTTTTAGCTTCGACAACACATTTTCAGCAGAATCATTCGGTACTGAGCGTTTTCACATTTCCTTGGATTTAATTCAGCTGAATCTCATTAAATCAGATGCAACTCTGTTCAGAAGAAAGATAAAATCAGTGAGGAGCAGGTTCCTGCAGCCGCAAAGCATGCCACATTATTATTACTTTGGGCCCAAGTGCTGGCAGATCCACATCATTACATGGTGGGAAGGTGTAATCTTTTATTTATTGCCACTGTTTTGAGATAACTAACATCATGTGCCAGGCTTTGTTTCCTATAGCAACAAAGAGAAAACAAACTAAAACAAATGCTTCCTTGTTTTGTGTTCTTTCATAGAGTTCATTCAAAAGATCAAGAGGTCCTCATTTGCATTTTCCCTTGAATATAAAAAGAGGCATTAACCTCCTTCAGATGAACCAAATCCAAGGAATATTCTTGAACACTTGCTGACAAGGATTACTGCTTAAATCTCCGTGGAAGATGCATGATACTTACTACGTGCACCGTTTGTGTTGTGGTGCTCTCGCACGCAGAGAAGCCTCTAGGTTTTACACACAACCTGAGGGAAAACGTTGCTGTGACCTGAGACAGCAGCTGCAGTTCTTGGTGTCCTTGATGGCTCGTCACGACCATGTTCCAGGCTGGAAAATGTTCCATATTTGTCATGATCAGCTGCACAATGAATTACATAAAAAGTATCTTATGTTCATGGTGTAATTCACTCTGTCTGGAGCTGGTTTTAAAATCACTAGAACATTGACTGTCTGCTTTTATTTGCATAAAGATAAGAGGAAATCTTTACCTTTGAGCCTGTCTGAAAAGGGACATCGGATCCAGAACTGGGATTCTACAGAAAACTGACAATATATATATACACATAAATATTAACCAAGTTTAATGTAGCAGATGTTGAACAACATGCAATAATGATTCTTTACACGTCTTCACTTATTATGCTACAATACAAGTTTAATTGTTGTGTTTATCTATCTACTTATCTATTGATCTATCTATCTACATATCAATCTAGGTTTCTACAGTATCTATCAACTAATCTATCTACGTACTGTATCTATCTCTGTATCTACACATCTATTTACATATTTATCTATGTATCTACGCAGCCATCTACGTTTTTATCTATGTATCTATCTATGTATCTATCCACGTATCTTAGCATCTATCTACATATCTACAAAGTATCTATGTATATCTATGTATCTATCTATGTATCTCTCTACGTAACTATCTATGTATCTATTTATCTACGCATCTATCTACATCTCTATCTATCTACGTATCTATCTACGCATCTATCTATCTACCTACCTACTTATCCACCCAACAAAAAATGGACCTTGTACATCCTGATATTTACCCAGACTTCCATGGGATCAAAGATCTATTTATGCATCCATCTACGTTTCTATGTATCTATCTATGTATCTATCCACGTATCTTAGCATCTATCTACATATCTACAAAGTACTTTGTATCTATGTATATCTATGTATCTATCTACGTATCTTTCTACATAACTATCTATGTATCTATCTATCCATGCATCTATCTACATCTCTATCTATCTACGTATCTATACATCTATGTATCTATCTATCTATACATCTATCTATGCATCTATCTACGCATCTATCTATCTACTTACCTACTTACCTACCTAAAACACAATGGACCTTGTACATCCTGATATTTACCCAGACTTCCATGGGATCAAAGATCTCTGATAACATCCTATTCAGACTTGCATGAGAAACTTCCAAAAGGAGCCATTTTAATTAAATCCAGCGGTTCTCCTGCCATTAACCAAGGAGGGTGCCTCGCCCTGTCAGCACAACCTTGCACACCTACTGAAATCCACCATCACCACAACTTCCGTTAACGGCTGGGGAGGGGAGATTGTTGCCAAGGACCGGTCACCACAGGACAAGTGGCAAGTCAGTTATAGTGACATAAAGTCACGCTCTCCTCTTCACAACATCCCACCCCACCCCCATTCTGCCGAGCACCCCTCCAAGGCCAGTAGTGAAGGGGAAACCAAAATCTTAATAGTTGCTGCTTTCTGTAGCTTGAAGGCCGAGCTGGTCTGCTTTTATTCACAGCTTTGTTCTTGAATTTGACAGAGCTTATGGCTAAAAATTTAAATTGAGAACATAAGTTTGATAATATGGTAAATTGGAAACTTTACCGTCCACCCCAGCTCCACAGTCAAGTGAAACCACCACATTACTGTAATGGCTAACACGTGTCGACCATCTTTCACTAATAAATTCCTGATATACCCAAAAACTCCCTACTTTCAAGAAGTGTCCCAAACTTTTCCCCCTTGGAAATAATTTACGGAAAAAAGAACAGTGCTCTTACACGTAATTACTCCCATTCTTGAATCTGGCTTTGCTCAAAGGTTACAAAATCCAACCACCTGCTAAACTAAACCTGCGGGGGCAATTAGGAAAAACTTGGGGATAAACTTTGATTTTATTCTACATTTTGTTCACTTTTTTGATATGTGTGGATAAAAAAGATGTAGAAATGCCAGCATAGACACCACCCCCCAAGCCAGACTAGCATTATTAGAAGTATGCTAACCTAAGTTAGCTAGCTCTTAACTTGATGTGCAAACAGCAAAAACTGATTGGGAGCTGATCCTTACCTTCATGCACAGCTGAGGGTGTGGATCAACCGCAGCAAAAGTCATCTAAAGATCATCAACAACAAAAAGCACAAAATTAAAAAATCAGTTATTTTACACAAATCACACTATTTTAGGGATTTTTATTGTACTGATTATGAAAAAGATTTTCAGTGGAAGATTATCTGCGTCACGGGCTATTTATATACTAACACAGAATTCCCTTCTCAGGTGACAAACCCTTGGCCTGAAGCCAGTGAGGATTACCGGTACTTATTGTTGTTTCACGGCACATGTTTAAATATGCACAAGTGTGGGATTTCTTTTGCACCATGCAGTTTATGGAACACCATAACGCTGAAGGTTAAACTGACATAATATCCACTTTTTTTTCTGAGAGGTGCAAAATGACACAGTTTAAGGCGTAAACGGTTTTGTTTGACGTCATTTGACATTTGCGGTGCGAGGTACACAAGCAGGAAGTTGTTGGCAGCATATTGTGTTTGCACTGACATAAACCGTGTCCACGTAAGTGAAATCAAATGTTTTCGCTCGTAGAACCACGGGATAGTTGTTTTCCTCAAGGGGGATGACGCGTCACCAGCAAGTAATCTGTAAGGATCTGTGGCTAATCTGAGATTTAATGACACACCAGACAGTCCTACGGTACTTCCTTTAAAGTGAGATTTTAAAAAGCTGTGTACCTTTCCTCTGCTGACATTCTGCGATGAGTGAGGCAGATCCACGCAGCTCCCGTCCTCGCTTTTCTCACACAACCCAGCCACAGCTGTAACGGGGCATTCAGGCTCCCATAGCAACCTCTCTTCCAGCGGGTCAAAAGTAATTCCAAACCACAGTTCCTCCAGGCCTGTCGGGAAGGAAACACACAATCTTTTTAGCTGACATGATAAGGTATCAGTTTATGTAACTTAATTTTTTTTTTTTGTAAATGAGTCCTCGAGGCTCAATGGGAATAACCTGCCTAAATAAAGGTTGAATGAAAAAAAAAAACTATTATTTGTTTACTCACGGTCTCTGAATGGGCAGACCTGGACTCTAGTGGCATCTGTCACAGCTGACCAACCCTAGAAAGAATTTCCTCTTGAGTACAAAAGACTTGTTCCCTTCCACAGAACCGAATAAAAGGGGCAGAAACCAGAAATGTACCTCGATGCAAAGACAGGGCAAAAGCCGTGTGTATGGAAGAATGGCACTCTTAAGGGCTTGATCCTTTTTTATCTGAAAAAAACAAAAACAATAAATGTCCCAGTTAAAGATTTTTCATTAGGCGGCTAGCTAAAAGTTGCCATTCATACTTCCTCAAAAGGAAATATGAACAGTGAGTAAGCAGAAGTGAAGCAAATTACTGAATGCTTATTGAACAGGTGTCATGAGTCACCATGAGGACATTCTAAAATTAACACAACTATTTCTTTAAAATATTTTGCCACTATTTAAAAAGAAGGCGTGCTACGCTGGGGAGAAATCCGCCAACACCAGTGAGAAAGAAGCAGGACATACACTATTTAGAGCAGGGGCATCAAAGTCAAATACACAGAGGGCCAAAAAAACAAATTTGCTACAAGCCAAGGGCCGGACTGGTTCAATGTTTATCATAAGGGGGTGATATAAGAATTTTTTTCTTCTTTCTGCACTCTTTTCATTCATTGTTTTCTTTTTGATGAATTTGTTTTGTCTCTTTTAAATGAATGAATAAATGAATTAAATAAAATATTAAATAGCTTTACATCTGCTAAGTTCTTGACATAAATCAACACAGACGTGTTCCTGCTTTTAGTATTTTACATTGTTTTATAATGTAGCTGTTTATGTTTTGTTTTGTTTTTTAAAGACAGTTTTCTTATGATTTTTAATTAATATAATTTTCATGATTGTTTACTGTTGGCTGCAAGTATCAAGCTGTGAAATCCTTCATTTTCTGCAGCTGATAGCGGTTGGTCATTAATTATGATGAAGTTTAGCAACTTCTCAGTGAACATTTGAGCTCCGTGGTTTCAGCGGTGTGTTTTTCTTGTTCAATCCGGGGTGGGCGCTCTGATTTCGGTCAGCCGCTCTCAGCCTGTCCCTCCT
>JAVCKU010135171.1:0-11979 GCA_032273985.1 Hypsolebias coamazonicus
CCCCCCCCCCCCCCCCCCCCCCCCCCCCCCCCCCCCCCCCCCCCCCCCCCCCGCAGAGTGTACAAGCACATTTGTTTTCATTTGGATTCTCGCTTCCCTCCACACGACAACATTTTTACATTTTATAACATCACAACACAAGCAGCATTTCTATGCAAATTGTTCAACTCCTTTATGTCCTTTTCCGTCCTGCTTTTCTAAACACACATTCCATTTAGGTTCCTACCCTCCTCTGGTGACCTTTTCTTTCATTCTTCTTGTCTTTTTTCTGCACACATCTGATTCTTAGGTCAGGATTTATGGTAACTGAGAAATTCAAACTGAGATACAAACAGCCTCTAAACCAATTGTACATTTTTTTTACAACTTGACTGGAAACAGCACGTCCACCACCAGAGAAGTGCATTTCGTTGAATGTTGAAAAAGCTGATGTAAAACTAAAACCAGAATGCTAACTTCAAAATAAAAGTACCAAACAGACAGGTAAAAGTCAAAACAGTAAAATGCTATGGTCCAGTATTGGGCATCTTAAATTGCACACCCTGGAGCTCTTCACAGAACAAATCCATACACTTTTCAACCTGGTCATTTCAACGAGAGAAGCAACAAAAACTGTGTTTTCTTTGTTTACATTCAATACATGGTAAAGATTGATCAGATCCACTGGGACAATCAATAACACCCATCCCAGCTCAGAGGTGAACAAGCTCCTCAAGTTCTGCTTTTAGTTTTTGAACTTCACTGAACTTCCCAACAAAGTTCAGTCAGGTCCTCTGGAGGGGTTTCTTTTTGTGTTGAAACATTTCGTCCTTCGTCCAAAGGACTTCATCAGTCCACAGAGCCACAACAAACTCAGCCCCACAAGCAGCACACTCACATCGTGGATTAGTAAATTTGATGGTGATAAGATGGTGTCTGGAGTCCGCCCTCTCCCCTGTCAACTCCTCTGAGGCTTCCACTGAAAGAATTGGTTTGTCAATATATGGTGTCAACGTTACTAAGAGAATCAGACCGGGCGGGTTCTGTTTCTTCTCAGGTGGCAACATTAAATCAAACGTCTAGAATCCCTTGAAGAACTGCATGTCGCCCGCCACCCTTCAAACCAGTTTAAGATCTTCTCATGGTGAGACATGAGGTCACTGTGGTTTGACGAAACCTTAAAAACAACGTTTTACATGATCAGAGACCCAGTACATGTCACCCGAACTCAGATCCAAAGGGTGATCAGTCATGCATGTAGCTCCAGTGTTCACGTTGACGTTTTCATTTCATCTTGCACAGTGAAGTCTGAGATATTTTGCTAACAGGCAGGCAGTTAATTCCACCAGTTAACGGCAAAGTTTTAAATGCATCTTGCACAACAAGTCAACACAACAAGTAGCTCTTAGAATGTGCGTTGAGAATGACTCTCAGCTGCTACACGTAATTTTATCCCAATACCTGTGAAGGTGACAGAGAATGAGCATTTTTTTTTGTCTTCGTCTGCGTTGCTGGGGCAGCCATCTTGAATGAGTCTAGGATCAGTTTGGATTGCTCACAAAATGTCTCAAGAAGCATCGACTAGTTTTAATGAGACTTTCAGAACGTGCTCATCGTCACAGCTCAACCCAATTAAACATGGAGGTCACAGTTAAGTTACATTACACAGAGAAATGGTTAAAAATTAGCACATTTAACAGAAACGGTGCTCGAATCTGACATGGTAGAAGCAACAGTCATTCATAGCACAATACAAAAAATAAATAACATTGTCATTTCATAAACGTAAAATGATCTCAGTTTAAAACTCTGGCATGAAAGGTGGTGGCTGGTGGGTGATATGCATTCCTTCAAGGACTGATGAGCCTTTAATTAAAAGAGTTTGAAATTGTGTTTCAAACGTATTTTAAATGAACAATAAGGATTTTATTTTGGAAAGAGCATTTTCTGGATTTTGTCACAGCTGCAGACTTTAGATCCAGAAATGAAGACAAAACTCAAGAAACTCCACAGAAAACTGAAAAACTGGGCATGACTGACAAGGAGTGAGGACTAAACGTGGAGACACTGGGGGTTAATGTGAGTGGGCGGAGCTTAAGCTGAGGAGCAGAGACTGACTGAAGCAACGTGAACCGGTGGTCCAGGGAGGCAATGAAACAAACTGAGCACAACAAAAACACAGAAACTTAAATATGAATCAGTGGAAGAGTGTGCGATGGAGACGGAGGTGAAAAGAACATTTGAGCTTCTCACACCTCGTTTGTCGCCACTTGGGTTCAGCACGGTCCTAATTCTACTATTGTTGTGCTATAGTAGCACTTCAACTAATCTGAGTGAAAACGCAGGTAATTAGTTCCTTTTTAAGGTTTTACACGGTCGACTCGAGCTTTTGTGTAAGCTCAAGTGTTTTATGGTGAACGCACTAAATAGCTGCCGCAATCACTCCATTAACAATATGGCTGGCAGTGTGTGTGTGTGTGTGTGTGTGTGTGTGTGTGTAGCAATCAAAGACGACTCAGTTCTCCAGGAGCACCGTACTTGATCCCGACTTCCACACTCCAAAATTAAAATCACTTCATTGATAACTGGCTGTGGGAGCCAGATTTGATGCTCAAGCCTGATTAAATGATACAAACATGTTCATGTGACGCTCTGCAGGTTCTGCTCCAAGACTATAAAGAATAAAGCTCCATCATTGCAGTTTGCAGTGACTGAGGCGTTATGTCACCGGTAGTGGCTTTAACAGTTAAATACCTGAACGTTCAGGCTAGAGGATGTTGATGTGTTAGCATCATGTGTTAGCATGAGGAGGTAGCGCTTGGTATACGTTGTGAATGGCTCTCAGATACCACAACACCAAATTTTAGCTCAATGTCTGTAAAATTATCTGAGTTAAAGCCCTGTCTTGGTTTGAAAAGATCACTTTGATGTGGTGGCCATCTTGCAATGGATCAATGCCATCAGTTATTTAGTTGTAGATGCAATTCATTTCAGTTTATCCTGCCTGATAGACTGCTCCTGCTGGAATAGAATCCAGGAACTCTTATTTTGATAGGGTTCATTCCAGTAACTGTTTGCTTGGATCAAGTAAATTTCAGGCTTACTAATAAAGTTATGAACAAATTTGACTGCCTTGAATGAATAAAACCTATACTGGCAATGTAATCTTAAAATAACTACATAAACACTAATTTTAAACATAACCAGCAGTTAGGAGTTTCCTTAAACTCTCGACCTTGACCTCTCCAAGTAGCTTCAAACATCTGCTAAGTTCATGGGAAAAAAAAACAACTCAGACATGTTCCTGTTTTTAGCATTTTACATTGTTTTATAATGTACGTAGCTGTTGGTTTCATTTTTTTTTTAAATACGGTTTTCTTTCATTTATTCTTCTCAATTTATAAGCTTTCTTTTATGATTGTCTGCTGTTGTCATCATTCTTTGTTAAAACGCGTCTCTCGTAAACGATTCCTCGAGGCTCATTGAACCTCAGGGACTCATGAGCCTTTATAAATAAAGGTTGAATGAAAAAAAAAATCACATAAGAGCTGCTCCTTCAAGTAAGCCTTTCTGCTTCTACCCTTAACGATAATAACAGTCCAATTTACTTTCATAAAAAAGAAAAAAAAAAAGTATTCTCGTTGTACAGCTAAACAACCGAGAACTGAAGCACATGAAGTCAGTGGCAATAGAGATACTGGAGCAGGTGCGAGGATGCTTGAGAGAAGCGGAGCGTGCTCTATTCACACTAGGGGGAGCTGTTGGTCAGGTTACTTCTTGTTGCTCTCAAAAACAGTTATTGAATCAAGTATTTACAAATTTAAGTAAATGAATATGTTTAACAACCTTTTAAAATACACCAGAATGAAGGACATGGCATCTACTTTATTCAAAAATTTCCGGGGTCGGCCCCCCAGAACCCCCCCACACCCCCCATTACAAATGCTTACGACACCAGTGAGTTTACCGTTTGTCTTAGAGGCTTAGTTTCTAGTTTGTGTCTGCCTGTCTGATACGAGTACTGCTGTGTGACTGAGCTGCTGAGTCCTTAGCTCTTATATTACTCAGCGGTAACAGTAAAGTTAAGTTACACCCCGGCCCACCACACACACACACACACCCACACACACACCCCTCTGCTATTTGCGTTCCGGCATGGTGTTTGGTTTACAAATCAAGCCCTGGACTTTCTGATTGTGTGTCTCATGAGCTTGTAGTTATGCAGAGCGAATAAAAAGACAAAATCTTCACTTGCCAGCAGTTATTTCCCAGCCAACAACCTTCTCTGGATGACGTGCCAGCCGCCCCAGATCCATATCTGCATGAGTAGTGGAGACCTGACGTCTGATCTGGCAGCAACGTGTGATTAAAGCAGAGGAGAAGAAAAATATCTGGACGTATTATTCTCTGTCCGAACTCACCTGCCAGCTCACATGACCGCATCTCTTCTCTCGGTCTATGATGCCATCAATGAAAGAAGCAGTCGGGTCTGATATGCCTGAACCTGAAACGACCCCCCTCTCAGTAAACGGGCCGTGGGGGGGTGGGGGTCTGGCCAAACCAGGATCGTTACAGACGATCGATGAGAGACTTCTGCTCACATAAAACAGCCTTTAGTCATCACGACTGACTGATCAGAGAGAGACCTAAACATTGCGGCTGTGTCACGAGTGTCGGGAGATGCTCTAATAATCACAGTAATGCCCCCCCCACCCCCCAGGATCTCTTCATCTCTCACCTGATGAGGCTTTCTATAAGACTTGCTCAGCAGAATCAAGCTGTTGGACCACAGGAGTTCACGTGATGATCCAATGTGCAGAATAGGGTGAACCCTCCACATTACTCGGCACCTTTTATTTGACAGAAACTGCGCTAAAGCTCGGCGTGGTAGTAGCTGAGCTTCATCTCAACACGTCCTTCAAGTGCAGAACATCGAACATCTTTGCTTAAAACCTTAGCTTTACCCGGGATTTATTGAAACTCCCAGAAAGTAATTATTGGCTGAAGGTCTACCACCGATCAACTTTTTGAGTCAGCCCAATCTAAGATGGCTGCCACGGCTAATTATCTTAGCCTGCAGTTCAATTCATTTTATGCAGTTTGAGCTAAAATGTGGCGAGACAGTAGCTAAGAGTCATAACTCTGTCTGAAAGTGTCAACAGATCACACTAGAAATCACAAACATGGCTGAGCACGGTCCTGTTTTCAAGGTTTACCCAAAATGGCTGAAACTGTTGATTCTCGTCAAAAGATTATTTTAATTTAAAACAGGGGGAGGAGTGTGGGGGTATGTGTGAATATGCATTCGTTCAAGGAATGCTAGGCTTTTAATTTGAAACGTAACTTAAACAATGGTACACCAGTGTTCCCCAACTCTGAGGGACTGAGTAGTGAATGTTTGTAGTTTAGGAGATGAGTGTTTTTCTGGACTAGAACTGAAGAGGGAATTAAAGCAGACCTAAATGGTTTTGGTGTGAGATTGGTGGGGGGGCATGCACAGAGTTGTGTAGAAGAACAGAGGTACACATTTTTTTCTAGTTCGAGGCAGCGCAGAGTGACGGATCCTTGCAAGTGAAGCGAGCCATTTTATCCATCACCAGGTGCAGTGGCGGAGCCAGGGGGTGGCCAGCATAGATTAATCTTTGGCCACCCCAATCATTTGAAGAAACTATACATTTAAGCAATATAGAAAATAAAAGGTAAAGTTTCCTCACATGATAGAGTTGGCGTTTATACATTCATAAATGGGAGTGGCCATCTTGGATTTTGATGGTAACCCAGTTTTTGATTAAGTTTCTTACACCTTGATGCAGCCACACATCAAAATGGAAGCCCGTAACTCAGTTATTTTTTTTTTTAAGTTCTCAGGCTCACAAAACAAACAGATGGACAGACGAAAGGCATTTCCAATTAACCCCCCTCGCTCTATGATGGGGCACAAATAAATCGGTCTGCTGCCTTCCTTAGATATTTTATTTTACCAACTGGCTTTTATAAATGTATAAAGATTTAAGAGGGGCGGCCGTGGTACAGTGGTAGTGGCAGCCGACCCTCGATCGGAAAGTTGGAGGTTCGAATCCCGAGTTCCCACACCATGTGTCGATGTGTCCCTGGGCAAGACACTCAAGCCCGAGTTGCTCCTGGTGGGACTGGCTGGCACCTTGCATGGCAGACAACCGTCACCGGTGTATGAATGTGTGTATGAATGGGTAGATGGCTGGTGCTGCAAAGCACCTTGGGGCCCCTCATAGGGGGCTGGAAGGCATTATACTGTATAAGTAAGCTCCATTTACCATTTGTACAGAGCCCTGAGACGACCTCTGTTGTGACTTGGAGCTTTAGAAATAAACAAAGGAAGAAACGACCTGCCTAAATAAATGTTGAATGAATTTGGATGTTTGAATGGATGGATGTTTAGATGGATGGGTGGATGGATGGACGGATGTTTCAATGAATGGAAGGATATATGGATGTTTCAATGGATAGAAGATGGACGGATATTTGGATTTTTCAATAGATGGATGGATGGATAGCTGGATGGATGAGAACTGCAGGCCACCTGCGGCTTCTGGGACTCGTCAGCATGTTGAGGACGACCTTGGAGGAGGCTCATGAGCACGGACCAGTGCAATGCCTGCTTATCTGGTCATTTTGGATCATTGAAAGTACCAGCAGGACTCAAGGCTGACAAGAAAAAACAGTCTGCCTGAAAAAAATCAACAATTGTGGCTTATCTGAATCTGACTCCCCTGGCTGGCCTCGAAAGTGCCAACATCAAATTTCTCCTGGGATATGTGTAAACTAAGGAAAAGCTCTGTCTATCGCCACCCGCCAAGAACTTCTGTTAATGCTTATCAGAGCTGTGCCGGCTGACACCAACATCTTATCAGGACTATGGACTGACTGGAGGTGCTTCATGGACAAATCTCACCAACTTGTCATCAAATACAGATGTAATGTAATGGGGCAGATATAATAAGATTTTTTTCTACTTTCTGCTACCTTTCATTGTATATTTTGTTTTCTTTTCATTTATGGGATTGTTTTGCAATGTATTTTAAAAGAATACTTTTTATAAATAAATAATTAAAAAAATAGTGTGTTTAAAAATGTGCTGCTGGTAAAGTTTTTTATGTTTTAAATCATGTCCTGATAAGGACAAGGTGTGAGAAATATTTTTTTTTTATAATAATATCACCATCCTCTCCTCATGGTCTTTTTCTCTTTTCTATCTAAAAAGTATTTTGAAAAAGGATAAGGGGCCGCGCTCTCAGGAGCTGCAGCAACGTGCACTCCGCCCATCCTTCAGACGACTGTACGAACATAATCTCACTGTATTTCAGTACAATAATAATAAATCTTATTCTGATTCTGATAAGTCTTGACAGAAACAGTGCCCTTAACTTATTATTGTGTTGTCTAATCTTTGGTTCATCACTGCAATCAAGTGAATTCTGTCAGTCGTGCATGAGACTTCTGCACCTGTCCACTGTCTTTTGGCCCACTCCTCATAAGAAATAGTTCTGTCTGTCTCAGGTTTGAAGAGCTTCTTCTTCAGACTGCACCCATCAGCTTCTTCCACAGATGTTCAACATGACTTAGAAAATCCAAATCAAACTCGCTTTAATAAAAACTGGTTAAAATAATAACTTATAACGATTAGTTATCTGTAATTGTAATCAGGTTACCCTTTGAAACTGCAAGGCCTAGTTAAGGCACACTTATAATTTATGAATGAATAATCATGGGGTATCTGAGTAACATCTTGAAGTGTGTCCCACTTAGCTGAAGCTAACCTAGCAGGCTTGTTACATTCACATACCACCGCCGTGCTCCAGCTGCAGTGACAACATCCTGAATTTGTGCCAGCAAAGTTTTGGGTCCAGCTCAAGAAAGCAAACATAATTACCAAATCAATTATGTTCTGCTGATTAGTCTTGATTTATAATGAGTGGGCTGGGAGGCCCGTCCTGCTGTCCAGCATGAATTCAATAAGCTTGTTGGTGCTCAGCGCTGACGTACAGCAGCTGATGGGCAGCTTGCAGGTTCTTGGCCTGTTTCCTGCCAGACTGACAGGAAGGTGTGTTGAATCAGCCGGAGCTTTCACAGTGACAGTCACTGACACACATCAGTGTCCAAATAAACTGAAGACACAAACGTGGGGAGGATTTAAATCCTGCAGCAAGTTTCTTAACAGTGACAATAAAATTTAAACATTAAGTTTATACCATTGTAAATTAAAACCTGATATGTCCAGCACATCAGACTTGTATGTGATATTATAATTGAAAGAACAAAAACACCTCAGTTTATCTGTTTAAGGAATAAAAACATCCCTCACTGAAGTACAAGTAGTTATCTTTTATCTTTTACTGTACTTTTCTATATTTTAAAGAAAAAGTGCAAAGGAAAAAGGCACATCAAGGTGAAAAGACACACCCCAACACAAAAAGGAGGAGGAGAATGCTCAAAGGACATTTATTCATCTGATAATGTTAATGTTTCTCTTCCCTCACATGCTTATTCTGGACAAATTCTCCTGATTGTTTAACCAGTTCAGACCAGACAGCTTCTTGCCTGTCCCATAATTAAATCTGGATAATGGAACAAATGTGTTGAGGTCACCATCAATCGAGTCTCCAGTCCTTTATGTTTTTAATTTGTGGACCTGGAAAAGACTTGATGTTTCCCATCAAGGCCTTCTGGGGTGGGGGGGTGGGGGTGCTTCAGTCCCTATAGCCTATAGGAGCTGTGTCTACATCGTGGGCTTAAAGTCGAGCCTGTTCTCGGTGCATGTTGGACACTGCCAGGGCTGTCCCTCGTCTCAGAGCATGTTCTAGACGTCATGGACAGGATCTGAAGGAGCAGGTGTGGAGACGAACGTGTCTGCTTGAAACTCAGGGTCTTGCATCTGCTTCATGTGCATGATGTGGTTCTGTTTGCATATTCAGGCCATGACCGGGTGTGCTGGGACAGTTCACACTGATTTGTGAAGCAGCTGTGAAACGTCCACACCTTCTTAGACTGAGGTGATGGTTCTCAATCAGAAATGGGTACAATACCCCTCCAGGTGAGGGATGAATCTCTGGCCTCAAAATTCACTGGGTCTCTGCAAAAATGGGATGGAGAGTGTGGGTGGGAAGAGATGTCGTGGTTTCTCTCCTGGACTTCATGACCCAAACACAAAGAGGTTGTGATGTAAACCAACAAAAGGATCAACTCCACAGTGAAACATGTGGATTGCTGGTCCTTGGTGACTTGTAATTGATGGAAGCCTGAACTTTACAAAACCCTGAACGAGGATGTCCATCCATATGACGTCATCATCTACAAACAGCATTTTATGTTTTTAACTGTTTTGTTTTTTTGTCTGATATTAGGTGGCATGGTAGCTCAGCTGGTAGAGCTGACTCCTCTCAGCGAGAAAGTTGCCGGTTCACATCCTGGCCAGGGGTCTTTCTGAGTGGAGTTTGCATGTTCTCTCCATGTTGCATGGATTTTCTCCAGGTACTCTAGTTTCCTAGCTCTAAAACATGCATGTTAGATGATGGTAACTCTGAATGTCTCCTGGTGAGAGAGTCAATGGTTGTTTGTTTTGTTTATCTCTGTGTGTCCCTGAGATGGACTGGAGACATGTCCAGGTGTCCCTGAGATGGACTGGAGACATGTCCAGAGTGTCCCCTGCCTCTCACACAGTGACTGTTGGACATGGACTCCAGTGACCCCAAAAAGGAAGACCCAGGTAAAGAAGATGGATGGATGGATGGATGGATGGATGGATGGATGGATGGGTGTGTTTGATGATCTAAAATGTGTGTGTGTGTGTGTCACAAGAATGCACGAACAGTAGAAACCTGCAGGGGGTGTGAACTTCCACAGGACTGTGTGAGTGTGAGATGGTGCTGTGGATCGTTGAGGTGGAACACTGTCCAAAACCAAACAGGTCCATCGTAGAAACATCACTGTTACTTCTGAAGAACCAAACTGTTCCTGTCCCATCACTAAAGTAAAACGAGGTCAACATTTACTGAAAGAACTTCATCATGGAGGTTTTATTAAATCAGTGTGAGTGATGCTGATCGTTGGTTCAGACCTGCAGGGTGGGGGTGATGTTGCCTTCAAACCACCTTGAGAGACGTGAAGTGGACGTGACAGGAGAGAAAGCACAGATCAGCTACAGACTGGATAAATAATTCAGTCTGCTGCATCAGCAAAGCTGCTTTCATGAAGCCTTAGAAGACAAGGTGACATCTGCAGGGAACACATCTGTCCTTTCACTCATCAGAGTTATTTCAGGAAACTGAACTTTTTATTTTCTGACTCTGGAACAAATGCAGAAAGGAAAACAAACATCTGGCAACATCTAAATCAGGTCAAACCCATGCGACTGTGGTGTTTCCTAAAGCAGAAGGTCATGTGACTGTGACTGACACATCGTGACTGATCTAAAGAGGCATTCAAATCAAAAGGTGACCTGTCAGAAACACTGATTGACAGGACAGATCATTTGATCACAGCTGCCCATCAGTGACGTGAAGCTAACGCTTTACTGAAGAACCTTGGACCACAGGAGAGCTGTCATGTAGAGTTCAGGGTGAGGTCATCCTAAACACTCGAGCTGTCAGCTGCAGGCTGGAGGAGAGCGAGACGCTGAATGAACGTCTCTGATCTTAAGAAGCTTCAGGTTGTTGTAAATCACACGTCTGTTTTGTAGAACGCTGCTTCCTGATTCGTTCAGAACAATGAGCTAATTTTGTTTTGATTGTTTTGATTTGTAAAATAAACAAATAACTAAATAAATAAGAGAAATGTAAATTTGTATATGCCTATTTTATGATTGTCTACTGTTGTCATGACTCTTTGTTAAGAAACCAGGTCTGTCTTGTAAACGAGTCCCTGAGGCTCAATGGGACTAACCTGTAGAAATAAAGCTTGAATGAATGAACTGCAACAACACTGCTCCACCAGTTCAAGCTTTCCTCAGTCCCAAAGGTCATTATCACACCTCTATTACAAATCATAAGTTAAATAAAGATGGTATATAGAACTTGGAGTATATTTCTTGTAGATTATAATTAAAGAATCCCAAACTTTCACCTCACCAGAAAAATATTTTTGTGGGAATGAAATGTTTTGTGAACCCAACTTTAAACACCCTGATCCTCTGGACCTCTGCTGTTCTCACGACCTTTGAATGTTTTTTACAGACTGTTCTCAGAATATCACCAAACTGAACCGGACCGACTGGACCAGCCTCAGACAGCAGACAAGTAAAACATCTAGACAAACCACAAAGATCCAGTCTGTGACTTTATCAGTGCACTCAGACACCTCAGACCAGAGCAGGGGCCAAAACCAGCACTCGTTCTAAAATGATTTACTTTGATAACCTCATCTCCTTTATTATTTATTTTTATTTTATTTTGTCAGTAAAGTAAGACCAAATCAAAGGTTTAATCAGCAGTTTGTTCTTTCTACATGAACTTTAGTTTTATAACGTCTGTGTGGATGAACTGGACCGTTGCTTTTTCAAGTGGAGTCCTGTTCTCGTTAATTATTATTAAATTAACAGATTTAAGGGAAGCTGTGGATATGGGGGTGGCGTCACAGAGGTTAGAGAGGGTGGGCCTGTGATCGGAAGATTGCTGGTTCAACTCCCCAGACCAACAACATCAAAATGTGTATAGGTGAAACAGTCACACCTTTCTCCACCCTCACCTGCCCCACTCTGAGCCCTTGAGCAAGGCCTTAAACCCCCACCATCTGCTCCCGCAGGCACCCTAGAAAGCAGCTCTCTGCTCCACACAGAGGGCTGTGGTAGCTCAGTGTCTGTGGTGTCAGGAAAGTAATCCGGTGTAAAAACAGTCGCCAAGTCTTCATGCGAGTCAGTTTGCTGTGGCGACCCCTGAAGAAGGAGCAGCCGAAAGAAGAAGAAGAAGAAGAAGAAGAAGAAGAAGAAGAAGAAGAAGAAGAAGAAGAAGAAGAAGAAGAAGAAGAAGA
>JAVCKU010135191.1:0-11974 GCA_032273985.1 Hypsolebias coamazonicus
AGAGTTTATTGTTGTTTGCACCACATGTGGTGGAACTAAATTATGTACACAGGGTCCCAGTTACATCCAGCAATAAACTGTAAAAGAAAAACTGTAATAAGGTCCAAGATATGAACTGAGAAATACGATAACTAAAAATGACATTGAGCATGGACTTAGTTGATAACAAAAAATACACTAAGCACTAGTAGTACAAAAACAATATACCAAACAGCAGCAAGAACATGAGCCTGTGAGCAGATTGCTAATGCCTGTAGTTGTTTTTACAATTTTTATTATTAATAATAATAATAATTACAAAACTTTAAAACTTTACAAAGCTACAAAAAAATCCTAATAATTTAATCATTGTGAATAAATCACATCATGCTGCTGATTTATTTCACTCTGCTGTGTTAATTCATACTCATCTGCTAACAGACTCATGCTCATCCTGTTGTTCAGCATATTGGTTTTGTACTACTACTGTTTATTTTTAGTTATCGTTTTTCTTAGTTCATATCTTAGATCTTAATGCTGTTTTTCTTTTACGTTTTATAGTTTTGTTGGATGTAACAGGGACCCGAGTACCAAACTAGGGTTGCCAGCTCAGAAAAATTATCCAAACTATCGAAAAATAAATAAGGGACACCTCATGGCAGGGAAAGCCAACCCCATTACCTTCACCCCTACCAGCATGATGATTCACCCCTCCCGCCCCCTCTGCTTTTCTTGCTCTGAAATTAACCTGAATTTAATTAGATGCATGTTTTTGAATAATAAAAACATGCATAGAACGGTCATTATTATACAGTTTAACAATTTATTTTGAGTGCAAATAAAATTACCAGGGTAAAATGAAGGTGGCAAGATGACGGAGGCGGGTGTTGACGGCTCTGTACGAGCTCTGCGTAAGCATCCAGCTGCTAGCATCTAGGCTGTCATTTCAAACAACTAATCATCAATCTAATCATCGGATTGCAAACATTTTTTTTTCTTCCGCCTGGATTTTATTATTTTTTTTTCCCCTCTGGGTTTTCTTTTTTTCCTTTGGGAGAACTCCACGGTGCTGTCTCCCGGTTCTGTCTTCCACCCTGGGTGTCATCTCGCTGGATTTGCTCCTGTCGACTGGCTGGTGGGGGCCGCTGGGCTTCTCCGGCAGGCTGTGGTGGACAACGCGGGCCGCCTTGGACCGGCTTTGTCGGGGACGTGGGTTCCGGTGAGGGCTGCTGCCCTTCTCCAGCAGGTTGTGGGTGGACGACGCGAGCCATCGTTGGACCAGCTTGTCAGGGACGTGGGTTCCGGTGAGGGCTGCTGCGCTTCTCTGGCAGGCTGTGGGTGGACGACGCAGGCCACCATTGGACCGGCTTTGTTGGGGTCATGGGTTCCAGTCTGTAGCCGTGGATTTGTGTGCCTGCTGGAGCTGACCTGCCGTGGTGGGACAGAAATCTGGTGAGTTATGTCGAATAAACGTGGACAAAGGAAGCACTGGAGAGAAATTCGGAAGACATGGAGGAAATTTAAAAAATCATTAAACTTTACATGAGTGCTGAACTAACAAGATTAGCATCTCAACAACAACTCTTGATCGGACGAAGTAAAACAATTGAAAATCCAAATAAATGACAAAGACATTAAAATAGCTGAACTTGAAAAAAAGTTGATGATCTGGAGCAAGACGCAAGACTAAATAATCTGGTGATAACTGGACTTGAAGTCAAGCGCTGGTCATATACAAAGGTTGCTGCGGGTGCTGACACAACAGGAGATGCACAGCAGGATGAGTTGCGGACTTTGGAGGAGCAAGTGGTGTCTTTTTTACAAGAAGACATCTCTATCTGTCACATCTTGCCCAGTAAAGTAGAAAAATCTAAACCAACAATAATTATGAAGTTCATTAGTAGGAAAGCTAGAAATAATGTAACAATACAAGCAAAACAACTGAAGGGAACAAAGGTATACATAAATGAACATCTAACAAAGAAAAATGGAATTATTGCACGTAAGGCAGGGTTGTTGAAAAAAAACAAAATAAAACAACATCAACATGGACAAGAAATGGAAATTTTGGATTAAAGTGTGTGGGATTCCTGTTTTTCTTCTTCTTCTTAGTGAGGGTTATTGGCGGTTGGCGAACTAAGCGCATTACCGCCACCAATGAAAAACCCCGTAACACAGTCACCAAAGCAAACAAATCAATAAGTGTCCCAAAACCACCCAACACAACACACCCACCTACTCCATAACGACAACCCAACAAAAGAAAAAAGTCCATAGAAACAACACACATGACTGTCAGCTAGGGGGTGTCCGTCTTCCCAGCCGATTCCAACCGTTTAATTACGTCTTCCCAAGAACCGTCCCGAAACCCTAGAAACTTCTCAGACCCTCTCACGATGATTTTAATCTTTTCTGTTTTGTGTTTAGCTTGATCCGTGCAATTAACAACATACGCCATAAATAATAACAGGTTGTCCACAGCCACAGGGAGAGTTACGGCTGAAACACTAACAGGTTGCTGTCTGACTTGTCCACACCTTTCACCAGTATCTGTCGGCCCATGTCCTTGAACACACCGGACTGCCTCAGCATAACTGATGTTCCTAGTTACTTTTATCTGCTGGACTTCCTGAGCCCTCTTCCTCACCTCACAACCCCCAAACGTTACCCTATGTCGCCCACCACAATTACAGCACTTTTCCTGAACTCCATCCCGACACTCTTCAATTCCATGATCACCCCACACTTTGAACACCGTTGTTTCCCTCTACAGACAGCAGCTATGTGCCCATATCTCTGACATTTGAAACAACGCAGTTGTGACGGGACGAAAGGCCGCACTGGGAAACTCAGAAACCCTATTTTGATTCTCTGTGGCAGAACAGTCTCAGAAAACTCAAGCAATAGGGACAAACTACCCACACGTTCTCCATTCACATTCTTAGTCAATCTCTTCACGGCCGACACCTGAGCACCAACTATGTTTCACTTTAAGTAATCCAAATCCTCACCCAAAGGTACGCCATGAATCACACCTCGAAGAACGACGTTCTCACCCAAAACCTTCCTGTCCACCACCAGGTTCTTGCAAAGGCTTTCAACACGTAAAGTCCTACTTTTCTGTTCTTCAGTTTTGCAAATCACCAGCACATTACCGTCCCTCAACACTTTCACCAGTTCCACCTCTCCAATCTTCTTCCTTATTTCCTTAGAAAGAACGATAGGACTCAGAGGGCTCCGCGCAGCCCCATCCCCAAACTTCAATATTATTTCATGTACCCCCATCTCAGCCCTACGTCTGACCACCCTCTCCTCTTCAGAGCTACTGCCATCAAACTCTCGTTTATTTTTCAGGTTGTCAAACACTCTACCGGCAGAAATCGAACTATTACCACCACCTCTACCCCTCCCTTTAACCGTCGTCCATGCACCACAGTCCGTATCGTCCTCAGTCGACTCATCCTGCGAATCCATCCTCTTAGTCCGTGTTTCTGTCCACTCTTGCGACGGCCGATCCAAGAGACCAACGCCGGATATCACACTTCGTGTTCCTAAGAGAGACTTGTGGGAAGTCTCAGATCTATGAAGCAGGTTAACGAGCTGATTAGGATCAACTGGTCCGCCGCTCAACACAACACCTGAAATGACATCATTAGCCAGAAGACGGAGCCAGAAAACACACAAACCTCACACCACCGCTGGAAACTTGAACCCAAAAGAACACCCAACTCTGTTCATTTTGTGAGTTTAATACTGAGGAAACAAAAACCCGGTCAGGAGGTCACATGTGTCCTACCAGAGCCAGGCAGCAGGAGATGTCTGCCACGTGAGTGTAGGATTCATACGTTCACAATCATTTATCAACAATGGTGTCAGCAGCTGCGGAACAGTCTGAGAGGTGATGTAGTGAAGATGCCACTATAATCTATAATCACGGTAAAAACAATAATTAAGTAGGTTTGACAATCTGATTTAATTTTTGTTGTCCATTATGACTTTTATTTCATGTTTGTTTCTGTTTGTGTTCAGTTTTTTACACGCCTCCATGTTTCCAGCCACCATCAGTCACAGCTGCAGCCACTCTTCTCATCAGCTGCATCATATTCTCCTTGTGTTGCTCCTCATCATGCAGTCTCATACCAAGGCTGGTGCACCTCATGTGCCTCCCTGAGTCGTCTCATAAGTTTGATCAATTCTGCTACCTCGACAGACTTTCCTTTTTGTTTTACAACAAATCATACATTCTGTTTTTGAGCATCTCGTGTTCAGTTTGCATTCTTAGGTCCAAACATCCTGCCAGCTGCTGTGACAGTAAGGCCACTGATATTCACAGTTTTATTTTAGTGTATGCTTACATTCAAAAAAGCACTTTCATTGGCTAAGTTAGTAGCTGCTGCCTCTCATTGAGAAGGTGGCCGGTTCAAATCCTGAGAAACCAGTGTCCTTTCTGGGTGGAGTTTGCATGTTTAGTTTAGTTTGCACAATTAAAATACAGACCAAAGATATTAAGAAAAAGTAATTATAATAACGGTGCAGAGACAGGCAGAAGCCCATTGGACTTATATACAGCCTCCACCCAATACATGTAAATAATACAAATAATACACTCCAAAAATACCCTCAATTGATCATAAATTTAAGAATACGGTTAGACAGAACAAAATAATAAATAAAAAACAAATCTACAAAATATTAATGGAACTATGAATAAAATATGTAACAATTAAAAAGTGACAATCACAATTCTTTAATTTATAAAAGTTTTAAATAACGTTTTAAACTCTTTCACAGAAGGCCAGACTGTAACCAAATGCAAAAAATCATTCCAAACTTTAGCTCACCGGTAACGGAGAGAAAACTGACCTCTACCGGTCTGATATTCAGGAAGATGAAGCGCTGGACTCGGGCGAGTTAAGTAAGAATGTAACTGCATATTTGATTTAAAGTAGGCCTAATGGGGGGAAATGTTTTGGTATACCCTCTTGATTTACATAAATCTTACAAACAAAAATACAAATTTAAAAAATGTTAATGTTACAAATAGTAAGAATCTGTAAATTCCTAAACAGAGGAGCAGAAGGACAATGAAAATCTGATCGGATGTTCTCTCTGTGTGTGTGGGGGGGGTTTCTCCGGGGACTCCGGTTTCCTCCCACAGATCAAAAACATGCATGTTAGACTGATTGATAACTCTAAATTGTCTCTAGGTGTGAGTGAGAGAGTGAATGGTTGTTTGTCTCTATGTGATGTGATGGATGGCTTGATAAGGACTGCAAATGAAATAGCTAGCAGCTAAATATTTATTTATTTATACTTGTATTTATTTTGTATAAGATTAATATTTTATGTTTAGGGTTATTTTTGAATAAACTAAAGTGGAATGGTGCTGATAACTGGGAGGGAGAATAAAAACATGTATCGTAGTGTTTTGAGTGTCATGATCTGACCTGGTCCCATGCTGTGAAGACACTACACAGAAACTGAAGGCTTTGGCACAAATATCTGAAAGCAGTTCACTTTATTGATGGAAAACTAACAAACCAACACATTCTACTTTGAAAAGTTTGCCGTCAGAAAACGGAGGACTTTGAAACAGCGAACAGGTGAGCTGGTTAAGCACTCGCTCACCTTTAGGAGAAACGCAGCGACTTGGCAGCAGGTTACATGAATTATAGAAAATAACTTATATACTCGTTTTGAATCAGTCAAATAAAAAAGAAGGAAACAGTTGTTTAAAGGAAATATGGATATTGTAACAGTAAATCTTTAGACATTTAACTTTCCAATGTTAATTCATTTTATTTGATTACTTGTCGTATGTTTTTCACTGCAGCCTGCAGTCAACTCACACATCCATCACTTGGCATTTTGTCTTGTTTTTACAAAATACGGGAAATTAATCAATGAAATTAAACATACCATAGGTTTATGGTCAAACTCCGACTAACTGTCACATTAATTAGATGCTGGCTCAGTGTTTATACTAAACTAAGTTGGTGCATTAGAGAGAAGCAACAGTAACAAAGCTGGACTGGAGATCCCAGGAGTCTCGGTTCAGATGGTGGTTTATCATGAAGGAGTTCCTCCTGCAGTTCTTCTCGACCTGCTGTTGGACATTTCCTGATTCAACATTCACTCTATCCTGTGTCTCTTAATTCTTTGTCTTTTTTTAACATGTAACTCCGTCTGTACCATGCCATTGTCAAAGCATTCAGCTCATTCAGGAGTCAGGATGTTCTGACCATAACTTTTGGGTTTTGTAACTTTAACGCTTTTCAAAATATTTAACTTTATTTACCCAAGTTCTGCCCATCTTTCCCCGCTTGAAATTGACTTCATCATACGTGCTCTATTTATGTCCTCTAATGCTACTTTTAGCATTTAACTAGCCTTTTGCTACCATTACTTTTTAGCTTTTTTTTTTTCAGCTGCTCCCTTTTTCAGTGGTCACCACAGTGAATTAAGTCGCACGAAGACTTGGTAATTGTTTTTACCTCGGATGCCCTTCCTGACACGACCGCAGACCACCGAGCTACCACTGCACTCTGTGTGGAGCAGAGAGCTGCCATCGAGGGCGCCTGAAGGAGCAGGTGGTGGGGGTTAAGGGCCTTGCTCAAGGGCTCAGAGTGGGTGCTTCACTGTTCCCACTCATATTTTGACGTTGTCGGTCCAGGAAGTCAAACCAGCGACCTTCTGATCACAGGCTCACTTTCTCTAACCTCTGCACCACCACTCCCCCACAACTTTTTAGCTAATGTGTAGCCACGTTAATCTATCCTTCTGGCCATTTTATAATGTTTTGCCACTTTAGGCTTTTAATTAGTGTTTGGCGAGTTCAACCTTAAAGCTGACATTTTAAATGTTTTCCTCCATTTAGCTTTAGGGTAGTGTTTGGCTGTGTTTTTCGCTTTAACTCAGCTTTTTCTGCAGATGTTTTCAGTCGTTCAGCTGTCAGCTATACAATTTTGTCACAGTTTGCTGAGTAGCTGCAGCTAGAAAGAGCTTAAATACACGAGTTTATTCATTATCACCAGCAATGGACCAGGTGTAATTAAGCCGTCTGATTCTGCAGCTGTTTAAAAGATTTAGCGCAATATAAAACTGCACACTTCACACTGGACGCTGAACAGGATCTCCAGCGTGCCTCGAGGCTGAACTGCTTACAGGAGACAAGAGCTTGGTTTGGCTTCTGCTGCTCCTGCGCCTCTGGAGGACTTGGAAAGGTCAGCGGGATCGTGAGGGTTTGAGGAAAAGTCGATGCTGGTATCTCCGCTGACAACAGCTTTATTAAGACAAACACAAAAAACATGAACGAGTATCTCAGCAGAAGAATTTTCTTTAATTAAAAGCACCGCAGGCAGTCAGTAAAATAAATAACAAATCTCCAATAGAGAGGAGCTCTTTGGCTTAAGAGGTTTTTATTGCCTGCCACCAAAAGGCAGTTTTGCCTGTTTGTGTGTGTGTTTGTCTGCCTGTCTGTTAGCAAAATATCTCATGAACTACTGGACAAGTTTTAATGAACCTTCCAGAAAGTAATCAGTCGATGTACATCTACAACAGATCACCTTCTGGAGTCGACTCTATTCAAGATGGCCACCATTTCTAATTAGCATTAGAAAACTCAAAAATGGCTGTTTTTTTTTTTTTTTTGAATGGCATAATCTTTGCTTAAAGTGTTTGTCTGTTAGCAAAATATATCATAAATCTAGGAACAGAATTAGTAAAAGTAAACAATGGATGTGCATCTATATCTCCTTAACTTTTGGGATTAACCAAATTCAAGACACACAGTTAATAGCAAACACAGAAGTGGCTACAACTCTGTCATTTTAGCAGATCATTCAATTCAATTCAGTTTATTTATATAGCGCCAAGTCACAACAGAAGTCATCTCAGGTCACTGAACAGGAACATTCACATATATTAAAAAGTCTGTTATCTCTCTATGGAGGCCAGCAGATTGTGAATATAATAATACACTATATACTTTGTAATATAATAGGTATAGAGCTACAGTTTGGTGAGGCAGTAGCTGAGACTCATTCCCATCAGATATCATGAGCACTAAAATAATGTTTAAAATTTGTGTTAAAGCTTTGGTATGATGGTATGCAGCAACATGGATTTATGAAACACTACTTTTAATTTCACTGTATAGTTTTGAGCTTGAAGAAAAAGTCTGAGGGTTTTACAGTCCATCACTGAACTCCAGCCTAGACTGTTGCCAAATTAAACCTTGTTTTAGCAAAGTTTGTTCTTATTTAAAGTCATGTTTGAAGCAGAAATTTGAACCGTCATTTAAGTGAAGCGTTGACGAGTTTGCAGCTGGCGCCCTCTGCTGGTAGAGCATCAACAATAACAAGTGTTTTTAGAAAGTCAAAAGTTTCAAAATCAGCTTAAACAAGAGGTAACATTTACCTTTTCAGGTATTTAAAACAATGATGTGAAATACAGTAAGTGGAAATATTGATATGCTCACTATCACGCGAGACATGTTAGCACTCAGAGTATGTGCTGAGGATGAATCTCAGCTACTACCACACCAGATTTTAGCTGAAATCATGTTTGCTCAGGTCACCTAGCTGTGGCAGCCATCTTGAATGGAACTCATGCCAAAGGTTTACCAGTATATACATCCACAGGTTTCTTTCTGTTTACTTAAAAATCCATCCAGTTATCTGATATTTTGCTAACACTAAAAAAAACACATACACTCAGAAAAAAAAAAAAATACTGTCACCCTTCTGCCTTGCGTGGTGTGAAATACATTTTCTTTAGATGTTATGAGCCTCATTACTGCTCCGGCAGGGCTCATTCTGAGCCGGATCCTCTCTTATTTTGACAGTGCATTCTGGTAACTGTTTGCTTGGATCCAGTAATGCTCAGGCTTATAAATAATAAAGTTATAACAAATGCAACTACCTTGAATTAATTAAAGTTATCTTGTATATGTAACCTGAAAATAATGACATAAACACTCATATTAAACACAACAGCCATGATTTGCCTCTTCAAGTAGCATTTCTGCCTCTATCCTTAAAAAAAATCACCCCCCCCCACCACCACCACCACCACACACACACACACACACACAAGTGGTGGGGGTGAGTGCTATGTTAACCAGGCAGTCATAGCGGGCAGGAGCCCACGGGCAGATGACTGGATGTTCACATGTTGAGTCGGACAGCAACGAGCAGAGACAGAGTCGTGCTTGGACCTACCGTATTTTCAGGGGGACATATCGCACCGCCCTATGAGTTGCATCAGTCCAAATTTGTCTAATAAAGTGGAAAAATCCATAAATACGTCACTTCATCGTATATGTCGCATGCGTCACTGTTGACGCATCACCACTGACAACCTGGACCAAACCCAGAAATGTGGACCGGTGTTGTGCAAAAAACAATGGGCTGCCAAATTGCAGCCACGGGAGCGTGCACAGGAGGACTTTAACAAGAATTTAACAAGATTAACACTTAAAAACAGTTATTTGGTTGTTCAAAATTATAGTAAAGGTGTGCCTCGGTTCAACTACTCCTTTAAAAAATGCACTTTAATGGTCAAATCAGTTGAATTTCAAAAATAGTTTTGCTGCTGCAAAGCGTGCATGCACAGATGGACTACCCGCTGCATTTCTTTAAAATTCAACAAGATAACTACCTAAAAAAAGTTTGCTCAACATTATAGCAAAGGTGTGTCTGAGTTGAACTATTCCTTTAAAAAATGCACTTTAATGGTCAAATCAGCTGCATTTCAAAAATAGTTTTGCTGCCTCGGCTGTCTGGGAGCGTGCAGAGTGAGGAAATCAGGAAGGAGGAACGCTGTTTTTTTTTTTTTTTGTTTTGTTTTTTAATTTAACAAGAAAAGCACCTAAAACAATTATTTGTTTGCTCAAAAATATAGCAAAGGTGTGTCTCAGTTGAACGTTTGCTTAATAAATCCACTTAATGGTCAAATTAGCTGCATTTTGCCGGGGCAGTGCAGCTGGTTTAACTTCCTCCAAGCACCGAGCAGAATGAAAGTGGAGTACTGTGGCAGACCAATTTTGTCATTAATAGATGGTGAAGATTCTCAGCCATCCAGGACATGGTAAATTCAAAAAAGTTCAAGATAAAAACAATAGAGTATAAAGTATAATAAATAAAGTCTAGTTGTTTTTGTCTTGAACTTCTTTGAATTTGTCATTATTGCCACATTTACCTATTACATGATACAACGGCATGCCTTAAGGCTACTACTACTCTGCTGTCATCTAACGGCTGAAAATGGTACTGCTCAATTGTTGTTTTTTTTACTACTCTGCTGCCATCAAGTGGCTGAAAATGGTACTGCTAAAAAAATCCATCAGAATGAATGAAAACATTTATGTCTCAGCCAAAAATTGAATTGAATATATTGGACAAAAATCCATAAATACATCGCTTTGGCCTATAAGTCGCAGGGCATGTACATTATGCAAAAAACTGCAACTTATATGCCAGGAAATACAGTACTTGATGGTTCTGATAAGTCAGAGGATGCTTGACGGAAGCAGTTTACTCATGTAGGTAAACATAAATGTTTAACAACCTATTTTAAATACACCAAATTGCAGAAAATTGCATACTTTATTTAAAATTTTCTGGGGGAGAACCCCCATACCCACTCACTATTTGTGTTCTGGCATCCATCGGTTTACAAATTAAGCTCTGTGCTTTGGGTACCTTTTGTATTTAGCATCTTTTTATTCACTTTTTTCTTCTACTTTTAACTCCCAACTTCCTGGCAGAAATTTGATCACATTACAAGCATTTACCTTCCCAAAAGCAGCTTTTCAGCTTTATGAATAGTGCGGTTTGCAGGCCTTCGTTAGATGCTTGTTATATTGTGTTGTTTTTGGAAAATACTTTTATTCAGATCAGGTTTTAATACCATTGACATCTTCCAGTCTATTTAAGCTGACACTGCTGCTCTCAAACAATTTTAAAGCTCTGACTGCTTTAAGAACTGAGGGTTTGAAAGTTGAGCACTCTGGAACTGATTAAGATCATAATTACAAAATCAAAGATACAAGAGTAGTATCACTGATTAGCTATATTAAACATTTAACAAGATAAAGCAAGTTTCCGTTGTTGTAATGAATGAAGTGGATGCTACTTTACCCTCAAGTTTTCATCCTTACTACATGTACTTCATAATGTGGCGACTTCATATGTTCACTGAACAAATATTTAAAGTAGTAAACATCTCACCTGAACTGGATTAAGTCTGAAACAGATTTCCAACAGACAAAATGAAGAGTTCAGGACTTTATTGTCTCAACAAAGGGAGTTAAATGGTCAGAGTGTAACATCATACAGTGCATGTATCAATGCAAACTCAATCCAAAAGGTCCCTAAACCATCCGATCTGGAAATAACTTCCAAAGGAGGTAAAGGGGGTACACATCAATGTAAAGCGCATCGGATCAGGAAATACTCAGAGCACACACTGTATCTTCATGCAAGCTGAAAGGTAAAATTAGTCTGACTCTTGTTCTGGAGGTTGAATGACTAGTTCAAATGCCATATTGGTACTGTGTAAATCTTGCTACTAATGGGGGAGCTCGTGATGAACCAGTTTGTAGTGGGCGCCACATGATGGGCAGCGTTGAGCCTCGCCTTCGTGAAGCCAGAACCAAATCACAGCGGTGTTGTCTTCCTCACCTGCAGAGAAGAAACAAGAGCAGCTGAGAGCTAGCACTCTGGAAACAGAATCAATTTCAAGATGAGAAGAACTGAGGAGGAGGAACTTACAAACGCATCCCACAATCCTCTTGTTAGTGATGGAGGGAACAATGTGGGGCTCAGCCTTAGTGCCAGGATAGCTCTTTGGCTTCATCGTGCTGTATGGATCCTGCAGGGGAGAGAAGCATGAAATCATACCCTGATGCATGCTCGATAATCCAGGTAGAAAAATCTAAAAAAGCTAAGTCTGGTCCTCTGGACATTCAAAAAACAAAACAAAACAAAGCAAA
>JAVCKU010135247.1:0-11954 GCA_032273985.1 Hypsolebias coamazonicus
CCCCCCCCGCTGACAGCAGACCCCTCGTTTCTCAGTCCCTGATGCGGCAGCATCCCGCTACTTGACCAGAACCGCGCGCGCGCGCAGACCCCTCCGCTTACCTTCACGTGGAGCTGTTCGCTGGGACACTTGTCTTTCTGCGGTGGAGGAGCAAACGCAGCCCTATTCCACAGCTCGCTGCGAAGAGGCGAGAGGAGGATGAGGAGGCAGCGGGGACACGCAGCCGAGTCTCATCCTCACACGCGCGCACACACGCACGCTGAGATATTATTGGTCCGCGGGATTGCTCAGATCCACTTCTCTAGGAGGAGCTAATCAAACCAACATGGCCAACATGTTCCAAGTACGATCCTACACTTGCCTCCGTGAAAACACTCATTTGAACCTTTTTATGTTTGTGCTTCGTTTTCCTACAAAGTGCTTATTATTCAAGGAAAATTTTAAGGTGCTCATTGCAATATGAAATCAAAAAAGAGACAATTTTGAACTGGATCAGATAGTAAGAGATTGACCGAGTTACTCCGGTAGTTTTCTGAATGCACAGATATGTAGTTCTGAAGTAGGCTACTCAACAAACCTTGAGTAAATACGTATTAAAAAATATCAGCCTTGTCCAGTGGAAATTCATATCTTTATAGTTACAATCTTGTAAAGTCAAGATTTGCCCAAATACATTCATATCTACTTCCGGTAGCTACGGTAAAATATGGCAGTAGAATACCAATCGTTGATAAAAGGGAACGCAAAGGTGAAACATCAAATTTAAGAATTTTTTTAAATACTTTTTTGTTGAATAATGGTTAAGGGCAGCATGGTGGTGAAGCTGGTAGAGCTGCCACCCCTCAACAAGCAGGTAGCCTGGTTCAAATCTCAGCCGGGGGCCTTTCCGGGTGGAGCTTGCATATTCTCTTCTTACATGTGTGGGTTGTCTCCGGGTACTCCGGTTTTCTCCCACAGACCAAAAACATGTAAGTTACCGTAGTCTGATTGGTAACTCCAAATCAGGGGTGTCAAACTCACAAAAAGGGGCCAAAATTATATATTTCTTTCCAAACTATGGGCCAGTTTCAGAATCTACATTAACTCAAGTTAGATACTCAACATCTTTTCTTTATTGTGAGTGAGAGAGTGAATGGTTGTTTGTCTCTATGGGTCCCTGTGATTGACTTAGACCTGTGTCCCCACCTCTCGCACAGTGACTGCTGACATGGGCACCAGTGACCCCTGCAACCCAAAAAGGAAGAAGGGGATGGATGGATGGATGAATAAGGAGATCATAAGTAATTTACACAAATGACAAGAAGTCAATTAGATGTCAAAGAAATGGATAGGTATACATATACAGTATCTAGACCAGGCTATTCAGCTAAATTGCTCTGTGGCTCACAGTTACTTAAAGCTAAGAGCTTAGGGGCTGGACATCCAGGACTTATTGTCATTAAGCTGGTTTGTTTTATGGTTTAAAATCCTAGTTTTATTTAAAAATGAACCCATTGGTGTGCTGAACTGAGTTAATCCGTGGGCTTGATTTGGCCTTTGGGCCATCAGTTGAATAGCCCTGATCTAGACTATGATGTTTTAGTAGTTTAAAAATTCATGTAGTTGGCAGCTCTTTGCAAATTTTGCATCCAACTTCCATGTTAACCAATGGTATCAAACAATAATTGTGCAGATTTAGTTTCTTACTTTATGATTTTATTTTATTTTTTTAACTTTTGAACAGGATTTAAAACATTGCAATGCCGTTAAACCAACCCAAATCCTAAATTAAATCAGTTTGAAACTATGTAATCTTTTAGGTACGGTAAATATACATACATATGTTAATAATTTCACACCAAGCCTAATACTGTAATATTAATGGTGAATTTAAAGGTCTGATATAATGCCTTGCCGCCTTCCATGTCAGACTTTTGACCTAAGAACATCCTATGTTGACAAGAGCCATCACTAAAATGGCTGTAATTTAGTCAGTTTTACAATTATTGAGCTAAACATTTTTGATGATAGCAGCTGGGAATATTTGAATGTTCAAGGTTTGACCAAAATTACTTCAACTTTGTGATTTCTAAACACAAGACTGGTGCACGTTTTAGGAGAACCACTTAGACAGGTGCTCCTTAAAGTTAATGTTGCACACCCCTCCTGTGCTATTAAGGAACAGCCCTTTAGCTAAACCCTTGGAGAACTAAGCAGTCCGAGCACATACAGGCTGCCACCCTCCTTACACTTTAAAACACTTCTACTTAACATCCCTTCTTTCATTTGCGAAACAAAGTTATCCCCTTTCACGACTGATAAATATTCATGCCGTCTAAGCAGTTTGGTGTTTAATATGTCTGAGGCTGAGTAGAAAGCACAAGTTTTATGAAAATATAATGAATTATTCCGCCGCATCGCTTGCTGTTTTCCTCGTGATTTTTCACCCATTGGCAAATCAAACCGCAACATTAATTTACGGCCGAGGCACTTCCAACAACAGCTCAGCAACTCCCGGTTTTGGGGAAAACTTCGTGAAGCGATGTACTCATGGATTATAGATATGATCGCTCTCTGTAAATGATTAATGACCCTCTCATAAATATTCCCCTTGCTTTGCACAGGAACATGGACACTTCTGGCACACTGGCAGCGTTTAGTTTCAACACGGTGGTCAGTGACACTGATCAAAGTCCCCTGGATGAAAGTGTGTGTGATGTGCTGAGTGTCCGGATTAAAATGTCTGCAAGAAGGAAATGAATAGATGGCTTTATTAAGCGTTAAACATCATGTCGCCCTGTCCGGCTCGGTAAACACAGTGCAGTCACTCCGCCTTTGACCACTTTGAAAGGTGATGTTTTATTGTTGCCTGCTCAAAAAATGATGTCTGTCTGTCTGTTAGCAAAATATCTTGTGTACCACAGGACAGATTTAAACTATGTTTGCAGAAATTGATTATTGGATATGCATCTACTACTTACTAATATCCATCCATCCATCCATCCATTATCTTTTGCTCGCTTCTTCCTTTTCTGGGGTCATGGGGGTCTTGGAATGAAATTGATTGAGTATGGTTGCCACATCCAGCTGAACTTAAAAAAAAAAATAGAAAAATGACTATTTTTCTATTTTTTTAGAAAAATGACTATTTTTCTATTTTTTTAGTTAAACCAACTTTTTTAGTTGGTTTAACTAAAAAAGGCCAAAAATTCATGTGGTTGGAGCAGAGTCATACCTAGCTCAACATGAACTCTTAACTCTTTACCTAAAACTTTGGTATTCACTGTTGGACTCAACCCTGTTTTTCTGCTAGCAAAACATCCCATAAACCACAGAACGGACTTCAGTAAAACGCCTAAAAATCAATAATTGGGCATAAATCTGCAAACTGATTAACTTTATGGAGTTAACCCTATTCAAAATGACCACCAGACATCTTAGCTAACACAAGCATGACTGAACTCAGTCAGTTTTACAGACATGGAGGTAAAATTTGAGGTGGTAGTAGCTGAGAGTCACATTCAACACATACTTTGAGAGCTTTTGAATATTACAAGATCTTGCAAAATGGCACATGACATTGTTTTCAGGGTTTGACCAAAACACCTACAATGCTATCAGTTCTTACAATGAGATTATTTTAGTTTAGAAGTCTGGCATGAAGGGCAGTATGGTGACACAACTGGTAGAGCTGCTGCCTCTCAGCAAGCAGGTCCACGGTTCAAATCCTGGTCCGGGTGCCTTTCTGGGTGGAGTTGGCATGTTCTCTCCGTGCATGCATGGGTTTTCTCCGAGTACTCCGGTTTCCTCCCACAGACCAAAAACATGCATGTTAGACTGATTGGTAACTAAATTGTCCTAGATTTGAGTGAGAGAGTGAATGGTTGTTTGTCTTGTTTGTCTCTGTGTGGCCCTGTGATGGACTTGCAACCTGTCTAGGGTGTACCCCGCCCCTTGCACAGTGATTGCTGGACATGGGCACCGGCGACCCCAATAACCCAAAATGCAAGAAGCGGGTAAAAAGATAATGGATGGATGGAAGTCTGGCATGAAAGGTGGTGGATGATAAGCATCCCTACAAGAAATACAAGGCCTTTACTATTGACAGGAGAAAGAACTGGCAGTGTCAGAAATTAAGATGTTGAGATTCTCCTTAGGCGTGACAAGGATGGATAAGATTAGAATGAGATCATCAGAGGTACAGCATATGTTGAACAACTGGAGATAAAGTTAGAGAGGCCAGACTGAGATGGTTTGGGCATGTCCAGAGGAGGAACAGTGTGTCTATTAGTAGAAGGATGTTAGAAATGCAGCTGCTAGGAAAAAGACCAAGAGGAGATACTGTATATGGATGCAGTTAGAGAGGACATGGAGGTAGTTGGAGAGAGGACAGAGGATCCAGACGACAGAGTGAAATGTAGAGAGATGACTCACTGTGGCGACCCCTGAAGAGGGAAAAGCTGAAAGAAGAAGATAAGTCTGTTCTACTTACTAATAATGTAAAATAAAAAAGAAAACATGTTCTTTAAAGATTTGGCTTTACGATATTTGTTTCACCTCACTGCCCCCCCCCCCCACACACACACACACAACTGTATTTTAAGGTATTGCATACAAATTTTCAACATAAAACCCTGACTGAAGCATCTGTCAACTTGTCCTTTGAGTGGAATGGCATCCATGGTTTAAATAATGACATGACAGAAGATCATTTTAAGGGTTAAAGGAAATTCATTGTACTTTGTATAAATGCACTGTAGTAAACTAATTATAGCTTATATTGTAACATTGTTATTATTTTGAGATGTTTTTTTCTCACAAGATTGTTGAACATATTCATAAATCCAGCAACTCAAGAGCAACTTCCTGCAACTCTCACAAAGAGTATAAGAACTACAATGAACCTTTTGAAACCTCTTGGAAGTTCTCTTGCAAATGCTGTTTGCAATTTATCGCCAGCTGTCTCAGCCCAGTGGGGCACTACTGTCATACTCATCTACACTACTACAGAACTTTACTTAATTATTTACTTTTTTCTCCATTTATTAAAAATATTGTCCAAATAATTCTAGCAAAAACTCTGAAATGCCCATGGTGCAAGAACATTCACATTAACAACATACCAAGAAAAGATTCTTAGCTTGGCTGAAGATGGTTTCTTTCAGTCACTATTGGAAGCAGAGCCACTTCTCCCCTGCTGGGTTGGTTCAGGCATCTGGTAAGGGTGCCCATTGCATACCTTTCCAGGTGGGTTTTCCAGGCATGTCCAACAGGGAGGAGACTCCAGGGAAGACCCAGGACACAGACCACACTCTTGGTTGGCCAGGGAACACCTTGGACAAGAGCTGGAAGTGGTGACTGTGGAAAGAGAGTTTGCAACTTCCCTGCTTAAGCTGCTGCCTTTGCCACCCAACTCTGAAACAAATGGCAGCTGCTGGATGGATGGCATATCCTCTCAGGGTTGAACCATTTCAGCACTTGATTAATGTTCAGTGGCAAAGGGTTCGCGACATGGCAGGTCTCAAAGTACAAAAAACAATTGCTCTTGATCCTCCTCCGACTAAAACAAGGCTCTGATTCTGCCAGCAGATGTCACTAAATGTGACAGAAGTTTAATGAAAGGTCTTTTTTTCCCCGGTTGCGACTTCAGTTCGCCCGTGGATTGTCCCCACTGGACAAAACAAACTGATTACCAGCTAGACTCAGTCTGCTTTGGGGCATTTTAATTTGGTGGGATTTTTTGGTTTACCTTCATATAACTGTCATCAGCTGCTAATGTGCACTTCCACGGCATTGCTTCCAGACGGTTTCGATCAATATCTCCTGTCAGGCAGTGGCTCCTGGGACACACACTAAACATAAAGCCTAACTTTGACACTTGATTTGCACATAGAGAATAGCAACAAAAAGAGAGATGGTTCTTGTTTTGAGTCTCAAAACCAAATGAATGAAAAAAAAAAAACTATAGGGTTAGCTTGTAATGATCTAGCTTCTCTTCTCACAGGGATATTACAATCCCTGTCAGCATAATGGGATTAAGAAAAAAAAATCCAGTGTTGTACCTATTAAAAAAAAAAACAAGCAAGCATATCATTGAATCCCAGAGCCTATACATCATGGAGCTTTGACATCTTTACAAGCCAAGCAGCAGAGACAATAACACTCCGCTTTCTGTACTGACTGAAGATTTACTCTTAAGACTGATCGAGTGAGAGGCATCCTGAAGCTGACCCCTGCACACACACACACATGCACACACAAACTCACATTATTTATTGCTGCCTTAGACTTGGCAGCAAAATTTCTCTTTGACATTTTTATTTTCCACATAATTTTACCATGACATGGCACATGACAATAGTTTTGGCGCTTTTTGTATACAGTATTTGTACTACATTGATGTTTATGTATTTCCGTGTTTTTAAGTGTATATTTATTTTGCAAATAAAGCAAACAATACTCATTAAGCCCTAAAATATCCACATTGGTTGCACTCTTAGAAAGTAGTGAATATACTGTAATTGTTTTTTTAGAAACCAGGGTTAGTAGATCATATTGAAGCGCTGTTAGCAGTGCTATGAGATTGCACCATTTGTTTTGCGTTATATGCAAATATGAATGTAAATAGCTGTTAATGGTTAGTGTATAACTTTTCTTATAATTTTTATTTTGTGTTTTTTTTTCCCCTATTTTCGAGTCTTGATGTTTTTCAGTTGGTCTAACCTAGCTCTGCCCTCGCACACCTGGTCCCAATCTACCAATCAGCACACCTGCCTGTGTTTGTCATTGACTTGCTCAGTGTTAATAACAGTCCAAGTTTTTCAGTTGTTTGCCAAATCATCATTATTGTTGTCATGTTCATTTTCATTGTCTCATCTCTGTTAATATCTTTTATTTTTGTCAAATAAAATGTATTTTTTTCACCTGCTAGTCTTTGAAGTCTTGCTGCATTTGGGCCTTCCATTCTTCCACACCTCACTACAGCCTCTTTCTTTCACTTTAGCCTGTTAGCATTTACTGAATGGCATAAGGTGTTAGACCTAAAGGGGCAGTCCTGCTAATTTTGAAGTTTTTCTATCAAATAGTTATCAATAGTTAGTCTATTTATAGCAGTAACAAAAGTTATAGAGCATGGAACAACTCATTCTCAAAAACGACATACTGACATGAACGAATGCTCAACTAGCAAATATTAAACCTCTACAGTTTTGCCTGGAAGTGTTTGGTTTGCTGTTGTTTTCTCAATAGAAAAGCACCCACGTTGCTGCATGAATGTGTGGTATGTGTTTAGATCTTCAAAAAACTGTTGTGTATTGGCTAATGGTACCAATGCTGCTGAATGTATCAGTCCATCAAGTCAATCCAAAGGTTTACTCGGCTCCAAGTGGACTGCAACATTCAGCAGCCTCAACACTATCTGCCTATACACATGGTTTGTCTGCTCTAGGCTCCCATACATTTATGTAGGAGCTAATACAAATGTTGAGAAAACAGTCGTATAAACTTGTGGAGCTCCTAAATAGCAAGGACATTACTAAATGTTCTTACTATTTTCTGTCTATGAATGTTTCTGTGAACTTATTTTTATATATGAATATTTCTGTTCAGTCTCCCAAGATGTCTTCGGTTGTGACTTGGTGCTGTATACAGTAAATAAACTGAGTTGAATCAAATTGAATTGTCTGATTCATAGCTAGAAAAAGATGCAAGAACTAGCGTCGCTGAGCTGGACTGAACCAACGCCTCGTAAACTGTAGCGAATATTTTTGAAAATAATATTTTAGTTTGCAACTATAGCACTATTTGCACAGGATTATTTAGGGACCACATGTTATTTGTAATCATTCTGGAGGTTGTCTGTGTTGTTAATACCGTGCGAATCGGCCATGTCAGTAATTTGTTAAGTAAAAATTTCCCCGCAAATTACCTACTATATTTTGCTGAACTCTGAGGTCCTGTGATAATACTAATCCAATGCGAATAGGCATTCCTGTGATTTGGACAGAAATGGGCGGGATCCAACATGTAATGAGGCAGTTTTTGGACAGGTTGCAAGTCCATTTCAACCTGCGGGTCAGCAGACACGCGGCGAGGTCGGTGACAGGTTGTCGATCTGAGCTCAACGTGGCTTCTTTTACCTCTTAAACCGGCCGGTCAGACCTGCCTCCTCTTCAAGAAGTAGATTAACACAATTTTATATTGTGCATTCTTATTTAGTTTTCTTTGTGCTGATTCGTAAAACCGCATCTGAGACCGGCCCGCACATTAATCACATTATTATGGACCGGCCCAGTCATGACAACACAGCGCGTTAACATCAAATCTTTAAGATGTCTGTAAATTTCAGCTAAGTCTCAGGCTTTGGTTAGCCATGTGAATGTGCCACATAAAAAGCAGACGTTGGGGATAATTTATTTATTACATGTGGTCCCAGGGCCGGCCCAAGGCATAAGCAAACTAAGCAGCAGCTTAGGGCCCTGGGTCCACTAGAGGAACCCCCTAAGTGGAATTTAATATATATATTTTTTGTAATAATTTCTATATGATTCTGTTTAACATTTCAAGTTCAGCTTTTAGCAAATTTTTGCATACATTTACATAGTTTTAATAAACAATTATTCAACTTTAAATTTATTTTTAAACCATTTTACGTGATTTCAAATAATTGTTCGTTTACATTATTTAAGTATTTCCTTGATATTTAATATGTTTTTATTTAATTTTGTCTGTTTTTGCACAATTTAATTTGTTTTATGCAGCTAATGTATTTTATCTGTTTGTTGTTGATCTTACATTACAAATTATTTTGAGCATTACAGTTGCAGTTCTGAACCAAAGCCAATAAACCATATGACACGTTTGCTGTAAAACACATTGCATACTGGTGTTTTTTTTTTGTTTGTTTTTTTTTTTTGGTAGAGTTGCAAGGTGTTTATAACAGGTGAGCGAATGATCTGATCATCTGACTGTTCTGATTGCAGTAATCCATATTATTAGCAGAAATTGAGGGCCCTAAACCAAATTTAGCTTAGGGCCACATGGAGGCTTGGGCCGGCACTGTGTAAAACTAATCCTGTGTGAATAGGGAAAGTAAAATTAGACTCAATAAACACAGCTTTGACCTTACTGATGTCAATGATATAATATTGTTTTAGGTAATAAGAAAAATAGTGAAACTAAATTTAAAGTTTTGCTCCCATTTTAGCTCCATCTGCACCATGAACCAGGTGTCTCTGTGCATGATGCTGACTCAACAAACTTGTGTTTCACACAGAAATACAGTCTGTTTTCAATTTAACTGGTCTTAAAGTTCTATGTAACACACACTGACCTGTGCAAAAGGGACACAAGTTAAAAAGTTTCACTGAAACACTCACTTGAACTACAGTGAAAATGTTGATGTTTTAAATAAAATTGAACTAGCAGCCTCTTCTGGATGGACTCAGCCATGACAACTCTTCAGACTCAAAACAGTTCAGCTGCTGTCTGCCCTCAGGTAAGATGCTGACTACTCACAACCACTCCACAAAAACCTACTTCATGAAATCAATGTGTTTTGTTGAGCACATTAAAGAGCCATTCAAACACAGACATGTTGCATCAGGGTTTAAAAATAAACACAAATAAATATATTTTAAAAAATCCAGTCTTTTTTTTCTTTCTTCTTCTTCTGTACAACATCTCTGGTACTCAGTGTAGATGTTAGGATATTTCAGCGGACACGTAAAAAAATCATCAGATGTAGTGGAGCATCCACAAACGCTGTACATTTACGGACCATGAATTTAATTATTAAAAGCTGTGACAGCCTATTAAACCACTTCAGAGAGAATTTTCGGTCCGAGTCAAAGCGCCACACAGACGTACCAGCTGACGGCGAACCTAAAAGTGCTTTTCATAAAATCCACAAAACCCCGTCATGTCGGGGAATAGAGAGAAAGTGTGCAGAATGTGCAGCCTCTTTTCCTACAGGCGAAGGCTGCACTACATCATTTAGTGGAAGCCAAGGTGATTTAATACTCCTGCTATTATTTATTCATGTGAAAAAAACAGAAACATGGGCATGATTTGCAGCCTACCAGTGTTCTCCTTCTTCCAAAGCAACAAAAGCTGTCAAGTAAATGGATCGAGTCATTTGTCGTCAGAATTTAACCTGTGAGAACACACCTGTCTCCGAGTTGATTTTTTTCTCCTACGTTTTCTTTCCCAGATAATGACTGACAAAAAGAAAAGACTCCAAAGGCCTGCAATCTGGAGAGGTCAAGATGTGATGTCGTAGCTCATCTTTAAACTAGAGAAACAGCATTTCCTGTGAAAATGTGGTGTGAATGTCGATTGCTGAAGGATTAATCAGTTAATTAATGAAAAATTGAGGTTTAATCGCTAAATTATTAATGCAAGTTGAATTTGAACAGATGTAATTTACTGAAAGCAGGTAAATAAAGAAAAACCTTATATGAAGCTGGAATTAACTGAAAGGTAGCCAAAACAGTTGATATCAGCCGAAAAGTAGCTGAAGGGAGCATAACAAATGAAAGTATTAGAAAGAAGCACAAAATGTGGAAGTTAGCAACAAAAATAAAATAAACAAGACTATGCAGAAGAAGAGTACAAAGTAGAGGAAACACATTAAAAGTAGCTGAAATTAGTATAAAAAGCTGAAATTTGCACAAAGAAGCTAAAAAAAGAATGAAAAAGCTGAAATTATATACAGTATATTAAAAAAAACACTACAAGGAACAGAAAGACGTGACAAAAAGCAGATCAAAAGCTGAAAAGAGCAATAAAAGTGAGGGGTAGAGGTAGAGCAGCCGACTTGGGTCCAGAAAGTCGCGGTTCGACTCCCAGCCATGTTGTGGTGTCCCTGAGCAAGACACCCAATCCCTAATTGCTCCCTGGGTGCGCAGTAGCTGTCCACTGCTCCACCTGAGTGTAACTCAAGTGTGATGGGTTCAATGCAGAGTATTTTCATCATTGTATGGGAACGATGACAACACACAGTACTTGTACTTATAAAGGTATCAAATGGCACTAAGTGTTTAAAGGATGTGACGAGAGCTTCTTTCATTTTCAATAGGTAAAACATGGCCGGAAATGTTAAATATTTAAAAAAAAAAGTTAAAATTGCACAAATACTAAAAGTCATGGTTGAAATGTCCCAAATGAGCTGAACGTTTTGATACGTGAATTGTTGAAATAGCACAAACATGTTAGAACCAGTTAGATGCTGAGAAACACGCATCTCAATAGTGTGAATGTTTGTGAGCGACACCTGCCACTCCATAACCGTACCTGCATATCGGAGGAAAATCTAACAGTAAATGATGAGACGTGTCCAGCTGTGAAGAATGGATTGAAGCCGGTAATTTGACTTTAGGATTAATTCCCACCACCACACACAAGCAACCAGCCCCACCCCCTCATCCACCGAGCAGCAGAACACTGGGAGGCGTGACAGCGCCGTTTCATTACTCTCTGTCAGCCGATGTCGCTTCCCTCCGAGCCGCTCATCTGCAGACGCAACGACCAAAGAAAAGAGCAAGACGCCGCTCTGTCAGGATGAATCACTGTCAGTGCGTCAGATGAAGGTGTGCAGTCAGGTACACTGACCCAGCCTCCTGTTTATAATCTGCATGTTGGAGCACAGTGATGATCCAGGACACGATACAATGCTTTTGTGTGTGAGGGAAAAACTAAGTCCACCCTGTGGATCTGCTTGTAGGACAGTCAGCAGGAGCACCCCGTGTTGGAATTTTGGTCCATTCTTCTGTAGATCGTTGCTTCAGTTCACTGAGGTCTGCAGACATTTGTTTTTGCGCAGCTCTTTTAAAGAGGAACTTACCCCAAAATTAACTTTTTTAGCTGATAAACTCCCTAGAATGTGTGTAAAATGTTGTATCTGTGTTAATGTTCATGTTTTTGTGGTATTTGTTAAAATCAGCAATATTTGGTTGAAAAACGGGTTTTCACCAATC
>JAVCKU010135297.1:0-11935 GCA_032273985.1 Hypsolebias coamazonicus
GACGTCATCGGGTGCCGTTCGTAAGTCCGGAGCGCCGTAGGTCGGGGGAGCCGTAGGTCGAGGACCACCTGTAATAACAAATAAAAGTTAAATCTGGTCATCTGGACAGTTTATCTTAGGGAGAAACGTTTCGTCTTTCATCTGAAAGACTCCATCAGTTGAGGCCTGCCCACAGGGGAGCCAGCAGATTGTGTTGAGTCTCTTGTTCTGAAGAGCTCGGGGACCAGAGCTGGTGCAGGGATTGGGCGTGCGTCGTGAGGAACAAGAGTTTGAATCCATGGAATGGGAATTTTGCGCAAAAGAAGCAAAAGGAAGAAAAACTTTCAACATTTGATTGTTTTTGGATTAAATTCACAGACTGCCCTCGTGACTCCTGAGAAGAGCCACATCTGATCATTTCTTTGAGCTGATGGGTGGTAAACACTCACTGTAACGAGCGTTCAGCTCACGGGTTGACTCAGTCTTATCATGAAAAACACATTTTACTGACAGAGTTAGAAACACGAGCAAGCAGTCACACAAACGCACACGTTGCTTTTCATTTCATCTTCTCGCTTGTTTCTGCAAACATCCTGTGGGAGGTTGTTCACTTGAAGTAGAGCTGTCATTTCTAACTGGGGCCCAAAGCCCAAACCAACCCGAATTTGGACCGGGCCATATTAATGTGCTGGATAGGTGGACCGGGTCAGTGTCGGATATTTGATTGCGTCAGCAGGCGCTTGCGGCCGACGTTCCAATTATATGGGAACATGGATTGCTTTACTTCCACCAGCCGCATGCGGCCATTTGACCGTGAGCTGACCGGCCTTGAAAGAGTTAAAATAAAGTTCAGTTAAGCTTCAGTGGGACTATACTGCCAGGAAGTGATCCATCGCCCAAATGGACGTTCTTTCAGCCGTTGCACTCAGCGGACGCGCGCAGCCAACGACCCAAACAGGTGAGATCCCAAAGCAGACATGTCAGAGCAGGGTCCGTGTCTGAATAATGCAGAATGCAGCAGAAGCAGGGATTTCATGCGCTTTGACGGACACGAAAGGACAAACACCCCCTCAGCTCCGATCTTCTGCCCCCTCAGCCACACACGTCCACCAACTGTAAATAACTATATAAGCAGTCAAAGCTTAATTAAAAATGTTGGGGGTGGCGGGGTCGGGTTCAGACGTGTTAATTCATCGGGTCGGGTGGGGTTCGGAAATGATGGCTATAGTCTGGGTGTGGGCCGGATTTGTTGGGACTGAATGCAATTCTTATCTTGAAGCATCTTTGACACTCCATCAACAGATTAAACACTATTCTGTTGTTGAATGAGGACATCTCTGCTGGCTTTAAGATGTTTCTTCTTCTTCTTTCTTCTGCTCCTTCTTCAGGGGTCACCACAGAGAACTAACTCGCACGAAGACTTGGCAATTGTTTTTATGCCAGATGCCCTTCCTGACCACTGTAGGGACCAAGTTTAGCAAAAAGCATGCACTGTGGGAACCAACTGCTCTTCATGGGGACCAAAGCCAGGTCCCCATAAGGAGAAGTCTCATTGGGGGGGTTAGGTCTAGGGTGAGGATCAGGGTTAGACTATAGAAAATGAAAAGGGGGAGTGGTGGTGCAGAGGTTAGAGAAGATGGGCCTGTGATTGGAAAGTCGCAGGTTCAACTCCCGGTACCGTCAACATCAAAATGTGGGTGGAAAATTTAAAACACCCACACCTGACACACATCCCACTTCTGACACATCCTTTATGGGGCCGAGATGGTGTAGGGTCGGGGCAGCCGACTCGGGACCCCAAGGTCCTGGGTTCGATCTCGTGGTTTCTCTGAGCAGGATACCTCATCCAGAATTGCTCCTCGGGCGCCTACATAGCTGCCCACTGCTCCACATGCGTGCATCTCAAGTGCAATGGGTTAAATGCAGAGAGCCAGTTTCATCTTTGTATGGGAACATGTAATGATGACAACACATAGCACTTTGTTATTTACAGTATTACCCGCCCCACTCTGAACCCCTGAGCAAGGCACCTAACCGCCACCATTTGCTCCCAAAACAACAGGTCTCTCTTGAAAATGAGCTTTCGTGACTCAGTGACACTACCTGTATAAATAAAGGGTGAAATTTAAAAAAAAAATGAATGGAAGTCAATGCAAAGTCCCCAAAAAATATGTTTACAAGAACATGCGTGTGTGTTCGAGTTTGTGTGTGTGTGTGTGCGTGCGTGCGTGTGTGCATGTGTGGCTGTGTGTGTCAGGGTTCAGTGAGTTCATCTGGAGGCTTGGTGGTCACTTGGTGACTCCCATTGTGTCGTATCCTGAAATAACCTCCTGGGACTTTGGGCAACAATGGTCCCAGACTATCAAAGAGTGGAACCACACACACACGCACATACGTGCACGCTGACCCAGGAGCTGGTTGAGACGGGCTCTCTGGGCTGACTTGTGTGTGCTCGGCTGTCAGTAATGGGGCTTTGGTGAGTTAACGAGTTTAGAGCTGAGGGACGAGCAGACGGTGGGACCATCAGATCAGATAACGGTGCGTCTGCCGCTCCCCTTAATTCTGCACTATCTCCTCGTTAATCTGTGGACGTGCGATTGAGTAGTCCGAGCTGTTTTGTTTTATTTTCGAAGATCTATTTGACAGCCAGAGAGCAACCTTCATGATGTATCATCTGAGCTGATGCTCATGGTTTTAAGGTGAAACAGAGGACTATTTAACCTTCATGTAATTTCTTTATCTTGTTTTTTAGTACGACCTTATTTAATGACGCAGAACTTCAGTGTCTCTGAGGGATCTGAATGATGACTGTTTGTAGTTTTGGAGATGAGTGTTTGTCTCTGCACAGAAAAACAGGTAAAGATAAAGGCTCTATATTTAAAGGAATGGCCCACTGGTCCTGTTCAAGTGAACGTAGTTTGTTTGGAGCTTTAGCGGCGTAGTTGGTTTGTGCAGATCAGTCCTGCAGACATCGCTGCTGGCAGCACGCTCCTCACACGGCTGGACTTCAGTTTGACTCTTTTTCTGAAGACGCATGAAAAATAAAGTGTTTCCATACTTGGTTGCATTTTCGATAAAGAAAAATAAAACTTTAATGAACAAAAAAAATACTCTAAATAAATATCAGTAACTTTACTTAAATGTGCATAAAATCACAAAAACTACAAATATAAAGATCATATCATAGAACATTACCAAGCCAACATTTTAGTTAGGACAAAAATGTAACAACGTTCAAATTTGAAACAAAAAAAATTTCTCCTAAGATGCATTTCTTTCTGACATCAAATCATTAACATACTGATAGTTAAAACTGAAGACTAACAATAATTTGTTAATCAACTGTAGACGGGTAACAATTGGTCATTAAGCTTCATTAAAATAAAAAAAGACAGTTTGTCGTTACACATCCTGTGACCAGGCGGGTCGATTTGATGGAGAGTTTGTCTGACTGCTCTTTACTGTGCAGAACTAAAGTCAACAGGAGAACAAAAGGGCAGCACGGTGGTGCAGTTGGTAGAGCTGCCGCCTCTCAGCAAGAAGGACACTGGATCAAATTCCAGCCAGAGGACCTTTCTAGGTGGAGTTTGCATGTTTTCTCTGTGCATGTGTGGGTTTTCTCCAGGTACTCCAGTTTTCTCTCACAGACTAAAAACATGCATGTTAGACTGATTATTAACTCTGAATTGTCTCTAGGTGTGAGTGAGAGAGTGAATGGTTGATTGTCTTGTTTGTCTCTATGTGTCCCTGTGATGGACCAGAGACATGTCCAGGGTGTCCCTGCCTCTCACAGTGACTGCTGTACATGGGCACCCCTACAACCTGAAAAGATAGAAGTTGGTAAAGATGATGGATGGATGGATGGATGGATGGATGGATGGATGGATGGATGGATGGTAGAACAGATGGATGGATGGATGATGGAAAGATGGATGCATGGATAGATGGATGGATGCATGCATGGATGGATATATGGTGGATGGATGGATGCATGAATGGATGCATGGATGGATGCATGGATGGATGCATGGATGGATGCATGAATGGATGCATGGATGGATGCATGGATGGATGATGTAGAACAAATGCATGGATGATGGATGGATGGATGGATGGATGAATGGAGCTCTTTCAGCAAAGTTGTGAAAAGTCTTCATTTTTGTTTGTTTTCAGTGTTTTTCCTTTAATGTTGTTTGTGTGTGTAGTTTACATGTGTAGTTTGTATGTGTAGTTTGTGTGTGTAGTTTGTATGTGTAGTTTGTGTGTGTTATTTACATGTGTAGTTTGTGTGTGCAGTTTGGGTGTGTCGTTTGTGTGTGTAGTTTGTGTGTGTAGTTTGTGTGTGCAGTTTGTGCTGAAACAACCTGCAGGAACATGTTTATTTTCTTTTTATAAATGAATGTGTCACTTTAAATTAAAGTGAAAACATTTAAATAATTGAAAATCTTGTTTTTATTTTTAAACCTTCCAAATCAAACTTGTTGACATGTTGTGACTGCATCAGACATGAGATTACTGTAGTCTGTATTGGACTGAATAAAGACACTCAGATTAGCCCAGTTGTTTTCAGATTTGTTCTCACTTTTTGTGAAAACGTTTCAGCTCCAACTTGCTGAGGGACTGAATGTGTACAAATACACAGATATCTGTTTGTGAAAGTAGCTCCAGCACCTACATGTTGGTTTTGTGGGCTTCATCTAGCTGTAAGTCTTCATCTTCAGTTGTTCAGTCTCTGAGCGGAGCTCTTGGTTCTCTGTTGGTTTGTGCTCCTGCGTGTCAGCAGGTCTGTTTCCATCTTATCTGCAGAAACATCAGAGACTGCAGAAGTTCTTTGTTCAGGGAGAAGTTTTTCACCCTGTGGGTAAAAACATGCTGTAAACAAGTGTTTAAATGTCCTCGGTGACCCAGAGGAAACAAACAAACAAACATCACCCACAGGTTTACCTTCAGGTTTATTAGACAATGTCTTTCTTGACCCTGATTTCTCCTGGGCCACTCCCGTCTGACAGCAGCTGATTGATCTCCTCTCACCGTCACTCAGCCATGGTTGGTGTGACTCCTGATGCAAACTGACTTTTAGGAGCCTCCAAGTGTTTTGATTGGTTCCAGAGAGAACCCAGATCTTGTAGTTTTGTTTGGACAGCCAAAACAGAGCTTTTTTAAAATGATGATGTCATAGACAGATCTGTAACCTGTGTGCACAGGTGGAACAGAGCAACAGTAGTAATGTCAACTAAACCTGCATGTACTGCACAACACTGACCAGAGCAGGGGGGAAAAACACTTAATACAGCTCAAATCTGAGCTCAAACATCAACTCTGACAAATGTTTTTTTGTTTTTTTAAATTCTGGTCTCTGACAAACAAATATTGCAGAAAAATCCCATTTTAGATCAAATATAGATGAACAAGCAGCACGATGTCCCCGTCCCTGAATGATTTGAACAGTGAACGTTTGTAGTGTTCCAGGTGAGTCAAAGAAAGTTCATACTCACCAGGTGAGTGTTTTTCGGGACTGGAATTGAACGGGGAATGAAGTAAACCTACATGTTTTTGATGCAAGGTTACAGGAGCTACACTGTGGAGAAGAACATATATATATATATATTTTTTTTAGTTTCTGAGGCAGTGCACAGCGACGGAGCCTGGAGAGTGGAGGGACATGTTTTATCCAAGAACAGGTGCAGTGGAGGTGTCAGGGAGTGACCAATGGTGGCCTTGGCCCCCATAGATTAATCTTTGTTCACCCCAATAACTTGAGGAACTTTTCAGCAATATAAAAGCGAGAAAGTATAGATTCTTCAAATAATTGGGGTGGTTTGTATATACATACTTCACATATTTTTCAAGTTATGCTCACAACACGCTCGGCTGGACAGACAGACGGAGAGTATTTCTAATTCTCTGTCATCACTTCACAAAGGAGATTAACAACATGTAGGTCATGCATTTAGTTTAGTTCAGTTAGACTGTCTGTTGTGTATAAAGTATTCGGCTCATGCCTCCACGACTCCCGGTCAGTTCACGGTCCTGCACTAAGGTCTTCTTCTAGTTTATAATGACATGAAGCTAAAGTTCGGCTTCGTGGTCGGTTCTGACTAAAGATTTGGTCTTTGTTCTTGCGTTTACTCGTCTTTGGCTCCTAACAAACGTGGAAACGCCAAAAATGATGCCATGATGACACTGATACTCTGAGAATCAATAAATGAAAATGTTGTTTTAAAAATCACTATTCTAGTGTGGGGAAAAAAAGCTTTTTTTCAGGGATTTTTGAAATTTAAAAGTTTATAAACTGATAAAGTTTAGCTAATATAGTCATGAGTGTGTTGTTAACGACTGCCTGAAGGCAGCCACCTGTTATTATCCACCTGAACAGGGTCTTACTCTTCTATCAACTTTAATCAAGCCCGAACCACAATGTGTACCCCCACAAGTGTTATATCAAAACAACCGTCTCAGAACCGTGATGTGTGCTATTACTTTTATTGTTGTTCTGAGTTACCATGGCCACATCATCTGCAAACAAAGACAGTTTTTCTCATTGAAAAAGCCTGACAGAACTCTTCACAGCCACAGCTCATGAACAGCTTGTTGGATTTGTTTGAAACTCACAGAAAGTAATCATCAGGTAAATGTCTAGAACTGATTAAATTTTGGAGCCATTTTGTTTCAAGATGGCTGCCACAGCTACCTCAGAAAACACAAAATTGACCATAACTCAGTCATTCTTTGAGATATTGAGCTGAAATTTAGTGTGGTTGTAGCTGAAAGCGACTTGTTATACAGCCCTAATGCAAATCAAGAATCCAAGATGGACACCTTAGTTAAATTGGAAAAAATACTAAAACTCAGCTATTTTAAAAGATCTTGAGCTGAAAGTCGGTGTGGTGGTAGCTCAGAGCGAACCCCAACAAATACTGTTAAATCAAAGTGTTTTGAACGGCCACAGCGTGGCAGTCCCCGTCACGTTTTCTCCAGGAACTTTCTAGTTATCTCTTATTGTAAAGCCTGGAACTGTTCTGTGTGAAGACAGCTTTTAATGTTTGTTCTGGTTCTGGACTCTAACAGAGTCCGGCTGAGCCATGACTGGGGCTGAAAGGTTCGGGCCGATGCTCTCCCCACCCTTCTCCTCCTCTTATCTGTTGAAACTGAACCCTGTTGCAGTCAGAAACTCGGTCCATGCTGATGTGCTCATGATCGGTGAGAAGTCTACGTTCTTGTCCTGCAGCATGCTCCGGTTCTGTTTTCAGCTGCGCGCTGCATTGTAACGTGACAGGTCTGGACCCGTGACAGCGGCCAGAACCTCTGCGTGGAAAGTCCTAATAAGGACGGCGGTGCTGCTCTCTTGGATCGCAGACCTTAGGGCTGAGTTCTTTAATCAAAATCAGGCTGATTTCATAACTCTGACATGGAAAAAGAAGCATTTCCTTAAAAACTCACAGCCAGTTCTGCTGGCTGATATTCTGACCCACAGTCAGTGCTGAAAAGATCAGTTTGATTGTTAAAATTAATGGTTTTATTTTCCTGCGTCGCCACAGCTGTGGCCCAATCGACGCTAAGGAAATTAAAACAATCATCTGGCACCAAGTTTTTATTTAAAGCTTCTAATTGAAAATAAACGTGTCTTTTATTTGAAACCAGTTTCCCTGAAGTGGAACGTGTTCGTGGCTGGACCCGGCACACGTATCCCCGCGCCACTTTCCAACGTTCACTTTCACTCTGAGGGGTGTTTCTTAATGCAGATCAACAAACAAACAAAACACACAAATCCGACCCAGCACTGTAACTTTTATTTTCTGTTTTATAGTAAAAATAATAATTCTTTAATAATATAAAATGTTGAATCTGCAACATTCATAGTGTGAATGATCAGTCATTCTGATTTTCTTCAGCCCGTAACTCATTCCACAGTTTTTTGTGCTATTTTGACCATTTATATATATCAAAACGTTTATTGAGGACATTCCTGCTATGACTTTTGATATTTGTACAGTTTATATATATTTTTTTAATATTCTGGTCTCTTTGGAAAAGAATGGCGTCCTGTTCCACCTGCTTTTTGTTTGCTCTTTCAACATTTCTGTGCTAATAATGAACTTTGGTGTTTTAAACCACTTTGGCATGGCTGCCTCAGAGGAGTTGACGGGGGAGAGGGTGGGCCCCAGAGGCCATCTTATCACCAGCAAACTGTTTTTTTCCACTATGTAAGTATGCTGTTTGTGGGACTCAGGTTGTTTGGTGGCTCCTCAGATTGAAGAAGTCCTTTGGATGAAGGGCGAAATGTCTCATCCAGATGACGTGACTGAACATTGTTGGATTTTTACCTGGATTATTGAGCATGAACTTTAGTGGTATGCTAATAATACTTTTGCTAATGCTAATTCTGCCATATATTCTGCCCTGCTAATGCTAATTGGGGACTGTCTAGAAAGGCAGCTACAAGATGGCTGCCAAAGCTAATTTCAAACAGATATAAATAAGAGGTTTTTTTTTAGAGCTATTCAGCTGAAATGTGGTGTATTGTTAGTTGAGAACAATCCCTAACAGACTCTGGCTGCAAATCAAAAATCTCAGATGGCCACCCTGTGATGGACTTGCAACCTGTCCAGGGTGTCCCCCACCTCTCGCACAGTGACTGCCGGATATGGGCACCAGTGACCCTCGCGACCTTAAAAGGAAAAAGTGGGTAAAGATGAATGATGGATGGACCACCTGAGCTAAAAAGGAAAAACACTATAAATCTGCCATTTTTGTGATATTAAGATGAAATTTGGTGTTGGTAGCTGAAAGCAATGCCCAATAAATACTGAATTCTAATGAAATAAAATCAAAGATGGCCACCAAATCTACATTCAAATGGCTTTAACTCAATTTTTATACATATAGAACTGAAATTTTATCTAGTTATAGCTGAGAACATTGGTGCGATGGTAGCTGAGAGCAAACCCCAACATATAGTAATGTCAAACCAAACAATTTAAATGACCACCACTTGGCAGTCCCTGTCAAAGTTTCTCCAGGAATTTTCTAGTTCAGCCGTGTTGTTGGTGAATCTGCCCAGCTTTGTGCTAGCTTTCTGTCATGCTAATGCTACTCTGTTTTGTGCTGATTGTGCCGGTTTATTTGTTTGTTATTTCTGCACTCATTTAGCTGATTCTGCCCAGACTAAGCTATCATAATTTCTGGTGTGAAAACCTCTACTTTTTTCTCACACTTTGTCCTCCATGATTTATGCACTTGTAGGAGAATAGTAATAGGGAAACCTTTTCACCTTTACATTTTTCAATAATTATACGAGGCTTGTTCGAGTCTCGGAATAATAATTATTGATTTATAAACGGGTTCACTTCTTTTTTGGATTAAACATATTTCTTATGTGTGACTCTGTGAAATGATAGTGAAATGAGACGTTAATTATATTTGACCCATCAAACAAATTAGGTCATTTATTTAACAAATCATCAAATTAACATCATAACATTTACACATTGATTGGCTGTGATTATTTCTTATGGCATAAAACTTTGAATATCTTAAGTAAGACAACAGATTAAGTTATAGATGGTAAAATAACGTATCTGAAGGCACTTTTAACTTAGTTACTGGCTTAAAGGTTTTAAGAAAAATTTCTAAGGGAAGGAGATAGGAGTTTAAGACAAAGGGGGAAGTGAGAGGAGGAATCTAAAAAAGCTAAGTCTGGTCCTCTGGACATTCAAAATGAGAGGAGGAAGTTATCTTGGGAAATATGTTGAACCAGTTTTTGCACGCTTTCCAGGGATATCCGCTAAACGCCGGTCCACTCTGTCAGAAACGTTAACGACTTGTTACCTTGTGGCGGTCGATCAAGAATGGATGTTCCTTGACGTCTGACGGAGGGATTTAGTCCGTTTCACCTTCGCAGTGATTCCGGGTCGTCCGCGTCAATCAGACTGAAATAACGTAAAGCCCCAGTTGGTTTTCAAAATAAAACAGCCCTCGGAGGGATGTCTTATTAAATGGTTGGAGCTTTTAGCTCGGGTGGGTCACAGAAGACGTTCGGTGAGTCCTGGCTGAAGAACGACGCCCTTAGCGTTTTGGCTCTTCGTTCACAGCACAGAAAGAGTTCAACTCCACTTCATGACTTCATGGAGGACTCCCAAGACTCTGGCGAGAACCAGGAAATCAAGAAGATTTAAGTAAATCCCACCTCCTGATGTTTTGATCCAGTTGATTGGTTGTCAACCGGGGGGGGAGAGTTAGTGTGAGGTGATGAGTGTTACTTCAGTTCAAGCAGGTGGAGATGAAGATGAAGTTGTTTAGAAAGTAGAAGGACAGAGAACAGACAAAATACGCCAGTTTCTGATATAAACTGATTAACTGTCTGTAACACTTTAAAAACAAAGTCTGTAAGAACATCATGACTTGTTCGTGAACTTTGACAGAGTTAAGCTTCTTCTTCACACACTTCTTGTAGAATCAGAATTACTTCTCAGTAAAACACATTTAGCTTGTATGATTTCTAATGAGGTTTAAAAATCATTAATAATGTTTTCACAGTTGAATTAAATGATTACTTCAACATTAAAATGATATGAAATAAAACATTATTCAAATAAGAAAAGATAGACAAATTAAATTGTTGTTTCTTTTTTCTTAATTATTCAAAGTGTCATAAAGTGTCTTCATAATGACTTTGATTAGAGTATTTGATTATCAGAATAAGGAATAATGATGATAATAAAGTAAAAGAAGTTTGTTCTTCTGATTATTTGACTTAGAACATAATTAAAAGGTCTACTGATGAGATAATTTGTGTCCTGGATTCAAATTATCAGGATAACAAGAGGTTCAGCCATTGAGAGAGAGGGTTGAGAATTATTGTTATTCCCACCTATCAGTGCCAATGGTACAACTGAAGATGATGAAAATGTAGTTCCCTGCCCTTGTTGAGGGGCTATACCAGTTACGCTGTACTGGCATTGGGATACCCCAACGGGTGGGGGTGGTAGAGTAGGTGGGAGTGTGTTCTGAAACTGGCTTCCCATAAGGTCCAGACATTTTTTCTCCTCTTTAAGGAGTTTTTCAGCTGATTCCACCAGCTCTGCCCTACAAGCTGTTAATAGTTCTTGTAACCTCTTGTGCAGTATGTAAATTTCTTCTCTTTCAGATATGCTTTTCTCATGTCTTTTTGTCAATGATTGCATTTGCTGTTGCAGTAGTTCATTGTCTGCATGAGCTTTTTGGTAAATCTGTTCTCTTGAACGCATGATTTCTTCATGCGATTTTGTTTGCAACGTTATGTGATGTTTTAGCTTTTCAGTCTCTGCTTGTAATGTTTCTTGATTTGCAAAATATGTTTCATATTCTTCCTGACTTGCTGCTAAATCTTTATTCATAATTTTTTTTACATTGTAAATACAGATTTAACAGCTTCTATAGCTACTTGTGTTTTCCTGTTACAATGGCTTCTGGTGTACATTTGTTTTTCAAAGCAAATTTAGTTTAATCTGAGAGGTTAAACATATCTGAAAGCACATTATATTACAACTTTTGCAGAAATGATAGTCAACTACAGTAAATATGAAATGCAGCACAATATTTGTGTTTTTACTTCTCTGTGATGAAGTACCGCATATTCATCCTTAGGGTTGGGCATCGTTTGAATTTGAGCGATTCCGGTTCCGATTTCGATTCTTAGTTTCTGCTCCGATTCTTTTCGATTCTCGATTCCGATTTTTTTTGTAGTTGGAGTTAAAAATACATGTAAATTCAGTTCAGTTTATTTATACTGTATAGTGCCAAGTCACAACAGAAGTTGTCTCAGGGAACTGAACAGAAACAATCAAATATAAAAACAATAAGTTAACAGAAACTTTCATGTAAAAATAATAAGTTAACACTACAGGTGGTCCTCGAGTTGCGAACGGGTTCCGGACCTAAGGACCGTTCGTAGGTCGATCCGTTCGTAGCTCAAAAC
>JAVCKU010135358.1:0-11916 GCA_032273985.1 Hypsolebias coamazonicus
GTAGAGCTGGGACGTGCAACGCAAACAGGCGTGACCATCTCAAAGTAAGAAATTAATACTTTTTATTTATCAATAAACTGTATTTTATTCATCAAAATGTACAGTACTGTACATGTATGTGTTTTTTGAACATTATGTAGGGAACTGTGTTAAGATAGGTGGAGTGCTTGGTAACTGTACATGTACAGTACTATACATGTACAGTCTAAGCGGCGGCTTGTGTGAACATCGGTTTACGTTCAAATCAGTATACGACCGGGCCGTTGTAACGGAACTCGAACGGAAACCGAGGACTACCTGTATTTGTTATAGAATACAATTTTTTTACCACATTTAATTTACTGTGTTGTAGTTTGGGGGAAAGCGTGTAAGACGATAACCAAGCCCATTTTTATTCTACAAAAAAGAGCAGTGAGAATAATTACAAGTAAACCATATTATCATCCATCTAATGTATTATTTGAACAACTCAAATTGTTAAAGTTTTATGATTTAGTGGATTATAATATACTGTATTAATATTAATGTACAAAGCTCAAAATGTCTTACTGCCTTCCAACGTTCAAAAGTTTTTTGTTAAGAGATGGAGTATTTATAGTTTAAAGGGAACTGAGATTTTATTTAAATCCCAATATAGAACCAGCCTAAAGGGAAGATCTATTTCAATCCAGGGAGTTGATCTGTGGAATAGTTTGGAAAATGAAGTTAAATATGCTAAATAAATGATTGTTTTTAAAAAAAATGGTCAAATCTAAGCTGGTTACTAAATGCTAAAAATTCTGTTTCTTTGTATATTATATTGGAAATTCAGGATAGGTAATGAAGTTGATCTTGCTGTTCAGTTACTCATTGAGAAACATTGCTTGATTTGATTGTGTTTTTGGATTGATTTTGCTTGTTTTTTTTGGGGGGGGGGGAAGGGGGCAGATATAATAAGATTTTCTTCTTCTTTCTTCCTCCTTTCATTTTATGTTTTTTAATTATTTTTCCTTCATACTGCATGTAAATGTTATCTTTTATACTGAACGTAAAATGAATAAACTAAACTAAACTAAACTAAACTAAACTAAACTAAACTAAACTAAACTAAACTAAACCTTTAATTACCTTTAGAAATGATGGCAGGGAAAGTATTAGTTGTAGTTTTATAGCCCAGAACAACAACAGTCAGTATCTGTTAATACAGCTGTTGCATCAATGACTGGCTTGAGTCCAATAAAAGGTCCAGAAAAACATATCAGCCTGACACAAGCTCAGTATGTTTATTTGTTGATGTTGCTGTTGATGTTGGAGACTCGCGGCAGCAGGGCAAATATGTGATCACACCAGGTCTGATATGAATCATAACTCAGCTGAGTAGTATGATAAGCAAATGGTGTTTAAACAAGCACTTCTTGGCAGACTGATGAGCTCATCTCCACCTCCCAGTCTACATGGCAGTGTGTCTCTGGAGACCTGCTGAGATAAACAGTGTGGGTGTTGTAGGAATCAAACAAGATCATTGCCTGGTCTTCTTTGTGTCTGTATCTGTACCTGACTGTTTTTCTTCTACTTTCAGTCTGTTTTACCTGGCTGTCACTGCTGCACTAATCCAGTCTGTTCTTTGGTCTGTAGTCTTTTACTGCCCCCTAGTGGATAAACGTTGTCCATGAAGAGTGCATGGCAACTGTTCTAACACCAGGAATCCACTGGAGGTCACCTTGGAAACATCTGCGCATGCATTTCAGTTTTTGTAACATACATACCTGCATACATTTACCACAAAACAACAGCAACACAAAATAAGCAAACAAAAAAACTACCTCTATAATTTAAATATGCCACAAGGTTCTTTAAATTAAGCATAATGTTAAGATCATTTTCCAAATAATTCCTAAATTGTAAAATGTTTTTTCGTTATATTTTAATCTACAGTAATTATTACTTTTCAATTTTTTAAACTTACACTCTGCTCAGCCCACTGATAGAACAAGCAGCACACGCACACTATGACTAAGATAGAATGAAAAATTAAACAAATATACATCTTTAAACTATATACGCAGTAAAAAAAAAAAAAAAAAAAAAGTGTCATTTTAACATCTAGACAGTTGAATTTAACCCAGTTTCAGATATTTGGTCCCACTCATAATTAGTGTAAAATTTACTCCAAAGCCAGTGTCAACTTTTCAGAGTTAATTTGACTAATTTTAGTGTCAAACAATGAAATTAGTAAAATTATTTCACACTCTTATTTGAACACACTGTTTAGAGTTAAAATGTTATTTTTATGGGGTTAATTTCACACCAAATTTACTTTAAAAAGTGCACTATACTGAGGTGTTTTTTCTTCACAGTGTAAAGTTTTTTTTACCTTTAAACCATATAATGCTAAAATTGTACACTGAATGGCTTTTTATGAAAATCTAAAAAAAAAAATAAAAAAAAAATAAAAATAAAAATAAAAAAGATCACAAAATTATAAGTGTACAATAAAAAAAAACATATATTTAATATTATGATCCAGCACCATATAAACAATTCAGTTTATGTATATAGCGCCAAATCACAACAAAAGATGTCTCGGGGCAAACAAGAATGCTCATTAGGCAAGAATGTTAGCCAAGTTTTGAAACAGAATGAGGCAACATTACAAACCAATGTATCACCTGTCTGAAACTTTTACTTTACATTATTACAACTCTAGAGGAGGTAAAGGAGATAGCAGAATATTCTTTAATTCTGTTTTAGGACCTAAAAGATGTTTCCCCAAACAAAAAGCATTTGCATGTCTGCTCAGGGAAAGTTAGGTGGGAAAGTACAAGAGTCCCATGAAGGAGAGAAACCAGGCAGCTAAATGCATGAAAGTCTTAAAACTTATGGAATGCATGTCACCCGCTGTCTTTCACACAAACAGAGATTTAGTTTTGACAGTGTTTTAGACTCAGATTGTCCTGAGTTGAATAAGAATAGAGTTGTAGATGTTGTACCTCAAAAATACTGTTGTGCACAATCTCATGCAATATTGCTAGATCTCGTGCTCTGAGTACACAGTAAAGGACTCCCATTTGAAATTATAGCCCAATAGCTGTAGAACTGACTGACGTATTACCATTGTTGTTTTGTAAATGTCAGATAGCTGTAGCAGACATCTTGATTTGTGTTGACCAGTGAAGACAGGGTGTAATTGTGGGTACGGTAGTTACAGCCAGTTGTGAATCTTAGCGCACTGTGATAGACATCATCCAACATCTGCAGGGTGCTTGCAGGTGCATTCGTGTAAATAATGTCACCATAGTCAATGGAGGGAAGGAAAGTTGCAGTCACAAGTTATTTCCTAGCATTCAGAGTTAGACAGGATCTATTTCCGAAAAAGAAACCCAGTTTAACTTTCATTTTTCTTACCAAGCTTTCCATGTGGAGCTTAAAAGAGAGATGCAAATTGACCAAGATACCTAAATATTCGCAGGAATCAACAAACTTTATTGGGGCAATATTGTGGAAAAAATTGAAGGAAGAACAGATGGGACTGACTTCCTGTTTGAAAACAGCATCCCTTTGGTTTTATCGGAATTTAGGACAAGTTTGAAATGGAACAAATCTGATTGGATGATGTCAAAAGCGGATTGCAAAAGCTGGAAAACCTTAGCAATTGTATTAGCTCGACAGTAAACTGTATCAACAGCATAGAAATGTAAAGTTGCATGAGGGATGTTCTGACTTAAATTACCTATGTAGATTTTAAAGAGGGTGGGTCCTAAGACTGAGCCTTGTGGTTCACTATTGTTGACTGTTAAATAACTGGAGGAAGTACCATTATGTTGAACACATTGCCTTCTGTCTGAGAGATAGTTAATGAACCATCCAATGGTTTGAGCTGAAAAAACAATTTCTGAGAGCTTATGACATAAGATGTCATGGTCCACAGTGTCAAACATTTTAGGCAAGTCTAACTAAAGTGCAGCACAATAATCCTTAGCATCCAGTGCTTCAACAACGTCATTAAAAACCTTCAGCGAAGCAGTTGTAGTGCTGTGCTGTTTCCTGAAACCAGATTGATGGGGAGATATGTTTAAAGAACCCAAATGCTTTTTGATTTGAGAGTTTATTTGTTTTTCTAGAGCCTTAGCAAAGTTTATAGATTGGTTGATAGTTGTTCAGTGAGGTGGGGTTATCGCCCTTCAGCAAAAGTAGAAAAAGGGTGTTTTCCAAGTGTCTGGAATGGAGTTTTAGCTTATGGACAGGTTAAAGATGTGGCACCGGTACTGCAATGAAGGTTAAAGATGTGGCACCAGTACTGCGATGATGTAAACAGCTAGTTTAAGAAATAAGGTGGAAGGCCATCAGGGTCTGCAGATTATTAGAGTCTAAATCTTTTAACAATTTTTTAAATCTTACAGTTTATTGTGGCAGCATGATTCAGTGGTTACCACTGTTGCCTCACAGCAAGAAGGTCCTGGGTTCAATCTCCGGTTGGACCTGGAGTCTTTCTGTGTGGAGTTTGCATATTCTTCTCATGCCTGCGTGGGTTTGCTCAAGGTACTCCGGTTTCCTCCCACAAACCAGAAACATGCATGTTAGGCTGCCTCCAGGCCCATGCATCCCTTGCAAAAGAGATCTGCTATCTATGTTGGATTTTCCTGGTTAAATAAAGGTTACTAATAATAAATAACATTGTTTGGTTACAAACCACCCTCTAGGGAGCACAAGCCTGTGTATTTCTTGTACCGGCCCCAAGCCCAGATAAATGGTGACGGTTGTGTCAGGAAGAGCATATGATGTAGAACACTTTTGCCAAAACCATAATGCAAGTTCATCAAAGCAAAACCATATGAAATAGGTCGAGGCCCAGGTTAACAATGACCGCCACCGGTGCTGTTGACAAACAAGGTGCTGGCGGCAATTGTGCTACTGTTAGTCGAAGAACACGAGGAGGGAAACATGTCAGGAGACAGAGGGAGAAGAGGAAAGTCAAGAATGTAGGACTGAGAGTTGCAGCTCTTAATGTGGGGACACTGACAGGCAGAGAGCTGGCTGACATGATGCAGAAAAGGAAGGTAGATATTTTATGTGTCCAAGAAACCAAGTGGAAGGGCAGCAAGGCTTGCAGCATTGGAGAAGGGTTCAAATTGTATTACCATGGTGTGGATAGAAAGAGAAATGGAGTAGGGGTGATCCTGAAAGAAAAGTTGGCAAAAAATGTAGTAGAGGTGAAAAGAGTGTCAGATGGGGAAGGGGCAGCACCAGGGGTGGGGGGCGCTAGAGCACCCCCTGGAATAGCCATAGCACCCCTGTAGCACCCCTAAGAAAATATCAGATTATTTTGTTTTTAATCTAAGTTAATATTATTTCATATTTGGTTGTTGTGGTATTTTCCTCGCAAAACACAACTAATTTAAAAAACAATCAACTATTATACTGAGTCTTTAAAAAAAATCCGATCTCACAACAGGAAATTAACCTCCAAACCGGAAGTGAACCAGAAGTGAAAATTCAAGTTACTGAAAGTTTGGTAAACATTCTAAAAGTGCACGAAAAGTAAAAATGGACCGTTTTCTATTACCCAAATTGCCAAGAATGGAATCAGGAAGGAGGATTTTTTTTGGAACAGATTGCAGCCAACAAATAAACAATAATCTGGAAGACGGATCAAGTCTACTGCCATCCTTCCACATCTGTGGAGAATGCTGCTAACGCTAGCACACCTTTGGACAGTTCCCAGCGAGTCCTCTTCATGGTCTATCTTGGTCTTATCTATCAGCAGAACCCCAGAAAGATGAGTGACCTGGTGCTCTCAACACTGACCCGGAAAGGAGTAGATACCGGTGACATGATGCCAACTGAGGTGTACAGCAAACCCACCCACCCAGACCAGTATTTGCAGTTTGACTCCCATCACCCTCTGGAGCACAAGTTAGGAGTCTTCAGGGCTTTGTACCACAGGGCAGACAGTGTCCCCACTATCTCAGGAGCCAGGCAATGTGGGATTCTCAGTTTCCACCCTCTTTCATGCTCGTCGTCCCAGCAACTGATTGACAACACCTGCACCTCGTCTGCCAGACCTGTTGATCCTGCACTATTTAAACCATGGACAGATACGTCTCCTACACTGGAGCATTGATTACCCTGGTTCTGTTTCCTACTCCTGTGGATTCTGTTCGTTTCCTCTTTGGACCTCTGAATGGCTCTGGTTGTCAAAACCTGCACACCCAACTCTGCTCAGCTAACCACATTCTGGACACCTGGACAAAATACTTCTGCAATTTCCTACTTACCTCTCTGGACTTTCTCTCGCCATTGTTCACAGCCTCCAATCCTCCTCTGTGCCATCTGCAACAAACAAATACAGTAAGCAGGCTTCTATCTGTAGAAAGCATAAAGTCAACTATTGTCGCCAAGAGACTCATCTTGTTCTCCACTTCTCCCCACAGCAAACCATCGCATTTAGCCTGCACTGTAAATGAACATTCACCTTTTTGTATCCTGTTGTCCTTGTCTCATTTTGGTCTGCCATTTGGGGTCTAAAACACTGCCATCATGTTAGAATGCTCCAGCCAACCAGACCCCCAAGGCCAGACTAAAGAAAGTCAGAGAGACCAGACCATTTTGTCACAAGGTGCTCGTATAGATAACCATGAACGTACACTAAATCAAATTCTCTCCCAGCAGCAAGAACTTGCCAATATAGTCCACACCCTTGGACAGCAACTGTCCTCACTGCTCACAAAGTAACCTGCACACTGTCCATCTGAACCAATACCATCCCCGGTCCTGACTTTTCAACACGAACCTGACGTCCGACCATCGGAGTACTTCGCAGGAGATTCGAAGCTGGTTGGTGGGTTCCTGCTGCAGTGCGAGCTAGCCTTTAGCTAGGCTCCGATCAGGTATGCCTCCAATGCAGCCCGCATCATGTACATCATCAGTGCCTTGAAAGGCAAAGCCCTACTATGGGCCCACGCACACCTTCGCTCCCGGCCCATCTCTTCCCTCCCTTACTCATCCTTTATAAAGGATTTTCCATTGGCCTTTGACCACTCTGTTACAGGAGGAGGCCCAACAGAGATTACTTACTATACGGCAGGGTTCTAGTTTGGTTGCGGAATTCTCTGCCGCTTCCGGGTCATCACTAAACAATCTGGATGGGGCAAACCCACACTACAGATCACTTTTCATAATGCGCTAAATGATAACATCAAAGACCAGATTGCTACCACTGGGGCACCCAGAGATTTAGAAAAATTACTTAGATTAGCAATCCACATAGATAACAGAAACCAGGAACGCCACATAGAAAAAACTACAGGTTCGGGGATAACTTTCAAACCAGAAGTAGTCCTTCTGTGTCTGTTATTCCTGAACCGATGCAGGTTAGTCGAACAAGACTGCCCCCTGTGGAGAGACAGCGCAGACTCTCAGCAAATTTGTGCATTTACTGTGGCAGAAGCAGTCACTACTTAAGAAACTGCCAACTTCATTGAAAAGGGGAGAACCACCAATAAATCAGGAGATATTGGTGGGAAGTATTGCTTAACTCCTGAAAATACTTTTTGTTTGCAAGCATTTATTTGTGTTAATGACCTTAACTTTCCTGTCCAGGCCCTGGTAGACTCTGGAGCTGAGCAACGTTTGATCAATCTGGACATTGTCCAACATCTTAAACTCCCTACAATTCCCCTCTGCCAAGCCGTACACATTTCAGGTCTCACTGGTCAGATTATTTCTGCTGTAACTCATAAAACCAATAAACTTCACCTAGTTTTATCAGGCAACCATAATGAAAATTGTGACTTCCTCATTTTTTGTAAGGATTGTGCCCTCTGCTGAGACTTCCTTGTCTGTTCTCCTTCTTGTCTCTTGTTAATCATCCCCGATCTGTTTCGTCCTTGTCTAATGCCCAGGTGTTTGTAATCTGTCTCGTCTTGTCTTTGTGTATATAAGCCCTTGTCCGTGACTTAGTCCTCGTCGGTGCATTGTTGGGTATCCTCGTGTCCTTTGCGTCCCTGGTCCTGTAAGTGTTTTTGCTGCTTTGTCAGCTGTTATTATTAAAGTGTTTATTTTTATATTATTGCCTGGCCTCCGAGATTCTGTCTGCAAATGGGTTTATTCCTGTTCAGCTTTGCCTGAAACCCTGACAGTGTGCACCGACCAAAACCAAAACCCAGCAGAAAGAAATTCTCACCTGTCCTCTCGAGCCCATGCAGATGGAGGAAACCGTGTTCCGCTGCAGAAGGTTCCAGATCCGACCCGTGCTGGCAGAAGTAGACTTCTGCCTGGAGGTAGAGATTCTGCCTTCTCCACTCTTGGTCTTCGAAGAGGAGAGCAGGTCTCAGCTCCGGATGGGCCGCCTGATCCGTGAGTCCAGTCCCTCCTCATCTCCGGCTCCATGTGGCTATTTGGGGTGGACATCGGGAGAGAACACCAAAATGGAGGACAAGCTCTGCTCCATTCCTGTCCCTCTTCCTCATCGCCATCACCGAAGTGGCAGAAACTGAACCCGGAAGTGGTCTAAGGTGCTTGTCCCGACACCTTCTACATATCCAACTCAGCTCGGCAGAGTTGAGCTTCCTGAGGTCAGTCCCAGCGTCTCCACGGGGGCGGGTCCTGTCACCTCACCTTCCAGGGTTCCGGTGAGGGCAAGGCCCAGTGCCTCGCTGTCACTCTGGGTTGTGCCTGCTCATTTTGGCAAGACTGAATCTTCCGAACCCAGTCCTGGTGTCTCCATGGGGGGGCAGGTCCCATTGCCTCACCTTTCAGGTTTCCGGTAGGAGCAGACCATGGCCTTTCACCCCCCAGAGTTCCCACGGGACTCAGTCCTGTCATCCCTCACTCCTTCCCCCGTTCATCTAGAGACCAGATGAAGGGGGTCAGCCCAGAAAACAATCTCACATCATCCAGCAGAGGTCACTCCAGGAAGTTCTTCAGGTGCCTCTGACATCAACCACATAAATTCCAACCTTCAAAAACTGTTTTCTTCAGCTAAAAGCAACCCAGACTGTCCAAACCTATTTCTCACATTAGCTGAAAAACTGTTATTGTTGGTACTTGGTCTCACATCCATTTACTCATATCACCATATCTTAATGGAAATTCGATCCATCAGAGAACAAGCCCCAGTTTCAAGTTCAGAACCAGTTCCGGTCTCTTCCTCAGGCTTAACCACAGCATCGGTCTCTCTAGCACCTGCAGTCTCTCCAGCACTTGCAGGGTCCTGTTCTGAGGAAGTCCTGGAGGACACCCCTCATGTGTCCTGCTCTGAGGGGGTCCTGGATGATGCCCCTCATGTCTCCTGTGCTGATGGAGGCCCTGAGCCCAAGGAGGAGTTCCCGACCTAGTTCCTGGACCACGCCGTCGCCGCCATGGTAGAGGTCAACAGCAGAGAGGACCTACTGACTCAGCCCCAGTCTAAGAGGATGACTCATCGGCTGCAGACTCCTCGCCTGACTCATTAGCTCCTGGTCCTGGCTCTTTGGCTCTTGGTCCTGGCTCTTTGGCTCCTGGTCCTGGCTCTTCGGTTCTTGGTCCTAGCTCTTCGGCTCCTGGTCATGGCTCTTTGGCTCCTGGTCCTGGCTCTTTGGCTCCTGGTTCTGGCTCTTCGGCTCCTGTTTCTGGCTTTTGGGCTTTTGGTCCTGGCTCTTGGTCCTGGCTCTTGGGCTCTTGGTCTTGGCTCTTCAGCTCCTGGTTCTGGATCTTCGGCTTCTGGCTCGACCGCTGAAGATTCCGCCTCTACCGCCTCTACCGCCTCTACCGCCTCTACCGCCTCTACCGCCTCTACCGCCTCTACCGCCTCTACAGCCAAAGATTCTGCCTCTACCGCCGAAGATTTCACCTCTACCGCCGAAGATCCTGACTCTCCAGCATCTCTAGTATCTCCATTGTCTCCTACATCTCCAGCATCTCCGGAGGGCGCTACGTCACCAGAATCTCTGGAGGGCGCTATGTCTCCTGCATCTCCAGCATCTCCGGAGGGCACTACGTCTTCTGTGTCTCCAGAGGGTGCTATGTCTCCTGCGTCTCCAGTGTCTCCTGTATCTCCAGTGTCTCCAGTGTCTACATCTCCAGAGGGCGCTACATCTCCAGCATCTCCGGAGAGCGCTACGTCTCCAGCATCTCCGGTGGGCGTTACGTCTACAGCGTCTCTAATGTCCCCAGCTTCTCTGGAGGGTGCTACGTCTCCTGCGTCTCCTGCATCTCCAGAGGGCTCTACACATCCAGCATCTCCAGCGTCTTCAGTTGCCTCGATGTCCATAGAGGGTCCCCGCACCGCAGACATTTCGACATCTACGGAGGGTCCCCGGTTCACTGACGCCACGACGTCCACTGTGGGTCCCCAGTTTGCTGACGCCACGACGTCCACTGTGGGTCCCCGGTTCGCCAATGCCACAACGTCCACCATGGGTCTCCGGTTTGCCGAACTCACAACGTCCACGTGGCTCCCCTGTTCACTGACGCCACGACGTCCACTGTGGGTCCCTGATTCACCGACGCCACGACATATCCTATGATGGGTTCTACTTCTCTAGAGGCCCCTCAACTCTCCTCGTTGCCTGCTGCAGAGGTTCCACCATCCTCCTCGCTGCCTGCTGCAGAGGTTCCACGGCTCTTCTCGCCGCCTGCTGCAGAGGTCCCACGGCTCTTCTCGCCGCCTGCTGCAGAGGTCCCACGGCTCTTCTCGCCACCTGCTGCAGAGGCCCCTCGGCTCTTCTCGTCACCTGCTGCACATGCTCCTTGGCGCTCCTTGGCGCCTGCTGCAGAGGCTTCCTGGCACTCCTAGTCGCCTGCTGCAGAGGCTCCCTGATGTTCCTTGTCGCCTGTTGCAGAGGTCCCACAGCGCTCCTCACCGCCTGCTGCAGAGGCCCCTCAGCGCTCATCGCTGCCTGTTGCACAGGTCCCTCAGCGCTCCTCGCTGTCTGCTGCAAATGCCCCTCAGCGCTCCTTGCCCCCTGCTGCAGAGGTCCCCCAGCACTTGTCGTCGCCTGCTGTAAAGGCTCCTCAGCCCTTAACACCAGTGGCACCCCAGTGGTCCCTTCAACCACTGTCTCAGCGTCTCCAAGTGCCACATCATCTGCTGCAGAGGCTCCTAGGCTCCCCACATCGTCTGCAGGTTCCACGTCACCTGGTGCAGAGACTCTTCAACTCCCCTCGTCATCTGATGTGGAGGCTCCTCGGCTCTCCACGTTGTCTGCGGGTTCCACTTCATCTGGTGCAGAGACTCCTTGGCTCCCCGCGTCGTCTGCTGCGGAGGCTCCTCTGCTCCCCACGTCATCTGCAGGTTCCACGTCGCCTGGTGCATAGGCTCCTCGGCTCCCTGCGTCACCTGCTGCAGAGACTCCTTGGCTCCCCACGTCATCTGCTGCAGCTCTCAAGGTTGTCTGCTGCGGACCCCAAGGTCCTCGAGCTGACTCCTCGTGTTGGACGGCCTCCCGGCCTCCCCCTTGAACTAACTTCTCGTGTTGGATGGCCTCCCGGCCACCGCTTTGAACTCGCTCCTCGTGTTGGATGGCCTCCCAGCCACCACCCTGAACTAACTCCTCTTGTTGGATGGCCTCCCGGCCGCCCCCTTGAACTCGCTCCTCGTGTTGGATGGCCTCCCGGCCATCCCCCTGAACTACCTTCTCGTGCTGGACGGCCTACCAGCCTCCCCCTTGAACTCACTCCTCGTGTTGGATGACCTCCTGCCCCCCCGAACTGCTTCCTCATGCTGGACGGCCGCCTGGCCGCCCTCCCGAACTGGCTCTTTATGCTGGATGGCCTCCCGGCATCCCCCTGCCCATTTGAACTTTTGATATTTTCTTAGGTTTAGTTTTTGTGTTTAACTCCCACCTCCAGGAGCGTTTTGAACATGTTCCGAGGGAGGTGTGGGACATTGAGTCCGAGTGGGCCATGTTCCGCGCCTCTATTGTCGAGGCGGCTTATCGGAGCTGTGGCCGCAAGGTT
>JAVCKU010135451.1:0-11892 GCA_032273985.1 Hypsolebias coamazonicus
CCATCCATTCATCATCCATCCATCATCCATCCATCAATCCATCATCCATCTATCCATCCATCATCCATCATCTGTTCATCCATCCATCCACCATCTGCTCATCCATCATCCATCCATCATCATCCATCCATTATCTATCCATTAGTTGCTCATCCATCCATCATCCACCCATCCATTCATCATCCATCCATCATCCATCCATCAATCCATCATCCATCTATCATCCATCATCTGTTCATCCATCCATCCTCCATTCATACTTCATCCATCATCCATTTATTCTCCATCCATCATCCATCCATCATCATCAATCCATCCATCATCTATCTATCATCCATCCATCCACCCATCCATCCATCATTCATCCATCATCCATTCATACTTCATCCATCATCCTTTTATTCTCCATCCATCATCCATCCATCCATCCATTATCCATCTATCCATCCATCATCTGTTCATCCGTTCATCCATCATCCATTCATACTTCATCCATCATCCATTTATTCTCCATCCATCATCCATTCATCCATCTATCCATCCATCATCTATCTATCATCCATCCACCCAACCAACCATCATCTATCATCCATCCATCATATATCCACCTATCCATCATCCAGCTTTCTATTATCCACCCATCCATCCATGTATCCATCCATCTTCCTAAATTCAGAACAGGCAGCTGGTCTATGGGGCAGATGGGGTGCAGCCTCTCCTAGAAATCATTCGCTCCACAAAGTAGTTCCTCCTAATAAACAATTTAAATGACTCTTTTGCAGAGCTTGCTGTGAGTTGTTTTATGTCTTTTTCAACAATTGTGACATTATTTACACCATTAATATGAAATGGAATTCAGACTTATATTTAGCGATTCATTCTTAATTTTTTTTTCCTTATTTAAGGTTATGGAACGCCACCGTTTAGCGACATGCATTCATCAAGCAGATCGGAACATGTCCAGTGATCCGAACAGCCAACTCAAATAAAGTTTCATTTGGGGCGTCAGGTTTTCTGCCCTGCGGACACATTCGGCTGGTTTTAGCACATTAATGCAACATCTACCTAGACCTGACATGAGCTCAAATGCAGGAGCAGCTGCAGTGAAACCTGCCGAGGCCATCAGTGGAGATATTCTCTTTTTAAATCCACTCTGAGCAGACAGACGGGACCAGAACAGAAAACTGAGGAGCATAGACAGAAAGTTGGACATTTTCGCCTACATTTATTTGAATCAGTGATGCTGTACTCTAACATAATTTCTTCACTTTTAAATGTTTTATTTATAAAAGAGAAAAGCTTTTACAGATCCAAACAATATAAAGTGCACGTGTTTTTCAATCTGCCACCTCGCTCTTGTGTCAGTTGCATTGTGATAATTAATTCAGTCATGCGTTGAAACGGTCAAATCATCCCCGTTTCGGGTGGATGTGGGTGTGGGAGGTGTCTGTTTCTCCGATTTATTAGACCGGGCTGTTTTTCACGAGACACAACCTCGACCCGTGGGTCGGAGAAAAAAGGGCGACAAGTTTGTTCTCGAAAACAAATTAAAAACAAAACAATAAAATTGATATTAAGCAACATATATCCTATTTTCGCTGAAAATGTAACGCTGTTGGTAAAGTTTGTGCGATCGGTACGTCAGGAAACGAATGCCCGCTCCACGGAGGAGGCGCCACAGCTTCAGCAACAATCAGCGCACAAGTCTGTTTGAACTGTTTACATGAAGTGGTTTTTGTGGATCACTTCACTAATCCTTTTAAACTGCAAAAGATGTGAGCGGCATTTGCCTCCGTTTCACAAGCCAGTCAACTTTCACAACAAATCTCAAACTTACTACGACTAAACAAGTTGCTTAGAGGCGAAAAACACCCTTATTTGTCTTCTTCTCACTTTCCCCTTGCACACAACCCTCTCACATTAGGGTAAAGTCAATAATAACAGAATATTCCCAGACCGTACCAAATGCACCATTTACTCCCATTACAAGGACGTTACTAAACCCACTGCGAGGGTGACTAATCCCTGCGTCATGTCTTACAGGACAAGCACCCATCTTTGAGTCTGGGACGTAAATAAAAAGACAAAAAGAGAATAAACTGCTGGGTAATCCTGTACGTTGAGATGGAAGCTCTCCCCGGATGAGCAAACAAAGCCTCGGCCGTGGCCATGGAAACATCTCCAAAGCTTGCAGTAACACAGAACGTCAACAGACACATTAAAACGTCTGTCAGAGCACTTACTCATGTGTTCAAAACACCAAGTGACACCTGAACGTGAGAGGACGACGAGGCGTGAAGCTGAGTCAGGAGGGATGCACTGGTTACTGTCTGGAGGGAAAACAGATTTCCACATTTCTCTGTGGGTGTAAGTGACATCCAGACCGGCTTTTCTTGGTTCTGGTTCAATGACGCCAACGTTAATCCTCTGGAAGCAGCTCCTTTGATGAAGGCTTCATTTTCACATTGACAGTAACTGTTTGAGTTAACGACTAAAGTTGCATTGACAACTGGATTGTAACAACAAATAGATTCTTAACTTGGGTCAAAATGTCTCACATGTAGGGGTGCACCGTTGCAGTTTTCTGGCCTATCACCGATTTCTAAAAAGTCTGACCTGCCGATTCCGATTTTGTTTTATAAGCGACACTGTCAGGTGTTATAAGGTCACAATGCACCTTCAATTTTCCAATATTACTTTGTTGAAAAACATACCCTTGGACACTACCCTAGAAACAATACTAACTTGTTTTAGCTGGCCACGAGGTAGTGCTCTGAAATATAAAACTATTTTTAAAAAAATCTGTAAAATCAGTTTCTCATGCAAGTATCAGCCGATTTCCTCAAATTAATGAAAATCGGGGCCGATTTATCGGTGCACCCCTACTCAAAAGGCCTCAGTCTTGAAAGTTAGAGACGCGTCCTCTCGGTGAGAAGGTCACAGCTGCAGCAGGTCCACCTAACATCACAACAAGTAGCATCTGTCTGCTTGAAACTGACAATGCCCTGCACCTGCTGCCTGCTCTATGTAAGAGCTCCATCCACACAAGATCTCGGCCAGATTATCAAACCCTTTTTGGTATTAGATGTCCAGTTCCTTGTTCATGTTCACGCCTGACCCTCTCGTCTCGACCTCACGCCTTGTCTCTTGGATTCACCGCTCTGCCTGCTCCACATCTGGTTTGTTCTGTCTTTCTGGTAACTACGACCCTTTTGGATTAAGGATTCCCCTCTGGATTTGTTCTTGAACCTCTGCCTCCTCGTGTTTGACACCTGCTTCTCTTTTCGGACCGCGACTAAAGTTTGCCTCGCTGTTGGAACAGTTCACAGCGCCGCGGTATCCCTGCGCAGGACACCCAATCCCTAAATGCCTCTCGGGTGCTTATACATCTGCCCACTGCTCCACCTGGGTGCATCCCAGGTGCGATGGGTTAAATGCAGAGAACCAACATACAATGATGACAGCACACAGCACTTTACTTTATTAAAGGCCTCCCTCTGCAGCTGCTCCCCCACCACTTGCGGTCACGTCAGCACCATCGCTGACGCCGTCTCCTCAAGCTCTGAAAGGTGGCTACACATCTCACCCCACCTTCAGCCCACTGTGTCTCTGCAGACCTGATCCCGTGATCCAGACTCCCACCAGAACAATAAAATAGTTTAAACGTTCTTGTTGTCTGGCTGAACTTTTGAATCTGAAAACCAGGCTCTCATCAGAAGCAGCGTGGTCGTTGGACGCCTTCAGCTGAAATTAAGTTAATAAATTACTTTTATTTAACAACTTTAAACCTCAAATCCACGTTTTCCCACCATAACCTGGAGTTTTACCGTGAGTTCTGCATCATCTCACCACAGCAGCGTCATGAACTGAAGGTCAAACCTGAGCTCGGAGGTCCCTGACGGTCTGCTCCTGCTCGCTCCAGTCCCGGCTGCTGATCCTGACGCTCCACTCTGCGATCTGGGCCTCCAGCCGGCGGTTGGCCTCTTGCAGCCGGCTCACCCGCTCCATGAAGCTCTTCAGCCGGACGTTCAGGCTCCACGCCGAGCGGTCGGAGTCCTGCGGCGGGTCCATGGGGACCTGGGAGGACAGAAACCTGAATGTTTTTAGTCCCACACTCAGCGACTGAGACGCTGCGAGAGCTGCAGGGAGATGAGGTTAGAACGTCCACAGCAAACAGTCTGCCGCCCTTATAAAACCACATGCTGACACAGGTGTTCTGGAGGTAAATGTTTACCCAGGACACTCACCTGACGTGGCCCGCTGACGGGGAGAGGCCAGACCGAGCCACTACTCCTCACAGCCCAGACTCATTCCTCCACAGAGACCTGGTCCTCTGCTCCCCTCGGTGTCCCGGCTCGATGGCAGCAGAACCCTGACACAGAGCAGACAGGATCAGCAGACGGGGACGGTCCTCCCTGTCCCTGGAAGTGGTGAGGCGGACACTGGACGTGATGCTTGCATCACCAGCCCCCCGGGGCCCTTTGTCCTCCCTGATCCAGGATTACTGAGCTGCTTTCAACACGAGCGCTGGGGGGAATGTTCTGGGACGCCCAGTGACTGGACCCGTGTGTGTCGAAGTGCTTTCTATAACGTAGACCTGTCCCGCTCACGGTTTACTCCGTCCTCTGACCCAGTCTGAGTCTCGGCTGGTTTGGTGCAATCAGTGGTCAGACAGTCTGGGTCAGAGGTTGATTCTCTGAAGCAACAGTGTGGCTTCAGAATCCAAAAGACCTGAGCAACTACAGGTTTGTGCTTTTTCTGCAAACACACCTGGTGTTTGTGGTTTTAAAGTTTACATACACTTCCACAGTGAGCAGCAGAATGATGGGAACCATCAGAAGTTCCAAACAAACCATCCAGATTTAAGGCATTGGGTCCGTTTTAAAGGTCAGCTGGTTCCAGTGTAAGCAAGCGATGCTTCGATGAGGGATATGAATAGTGAGTGCTGTTATTTTTAATGGATTTGAACAGGGAATGTACAAAGTAATTAATGTTTCTGATGCAAATTGTTCATGTGTTGAAGAACAAAGTTTTTATTTATTTATTTTACTAGTGCGAGGCAGCGCTGAGTGATGGAGCCTGGTGAGCAGAGGGAGCAGGTTTAGCCACCACTGGTGCAACGGTGGAGCCAGGGGGTGGCCAATGGTGGCCTTGGCCCCCCATAGATCAATCCTCAGCCATTTCATTTGAGGAAATTATACTTAAAAATCAGTCTTTTTATTGATTTTTTTTTTTTACATACAACAAGAAAAAGACAAAACGTAGAACAAACCCCTCCCTCCTTCCCTCCCACATCAGATCAGTCACACACAAACAAATTAATTGACAAAAAGCTGCCAACTGTCCCAAAATCTTTTAACTGAACACTTCAGGGTATATCTGATTTTCTCTAAATTAATATGATGCATCATTTCTCTTATCCAATGAACATATGCTGGGGGGTGTGGGTCCTTCCAACTGCACAAAACAAGTCTTCTGGCCAGAACACAGCCAAAAGCAATCACATCATTCTCATACTTGCTGAAGGATGTATCTACAGGGACCACCCCAAACAGTGAGATGAGCGGTGATGGGTGTACAGTTTTGCCAAGGAAATTATACGTTTAAGCAAAATTAAAAACTAGAAAGCAGTTTCCTCAAATGATAGGGGTGGCACGTTAACATATGTATGGAGGTGTCCATTTTGGATTTGGATGTGGCAACCCAAATTTTGATAATGACCTTTATACACACAGATGCAGCCACGTACCAAAATGGAAGTTGGCACAATGCTTAATTTTCAAGTTATGCAGCTCACAAGACAATATGTATGGTGGCAGCCATTTTGAAATGGCAACCCAAATTATGATGGGGAGCTTTTTCACGTTTAGATGTTTCCACACGTCAAAATAGAGGACGGTACCTCACTTGTTTTTCAAATTATCATGCTGAAAATATAGACAAATGGACGGATGTTTGTTTGGTCTGGGAAAACCTTGGGATCCCCCAGGAGGAGCAGGAGAGTGTCTCTAAGGAGAGGGAGGTCTGGGTTTTCCTGCTGGACCTGTTTCCTCCACACCCAGACCGTGGATTAGTTGCAGAAAATTGATGGATGGAGGGATGGATAATAAAGGTTTGACAGTTCTGTAATTGTTTGGTTAATTTAGCACCACGGGAGCTTTACAGATAAAAATGGGAATTGGTGTGGGGAGCTATTTGTCTTGGCTTTTCCTCTAAAAAAATAGCATTTATTAAAATACGTTTTATTTCTAATGCCATTTCTGAGGATCAGGAGGACCATTTAGGCAGAAAGAAAACCCACAATGTTGAATAACTAACAAAAACCAAGCATGTAAGGGTCTCAAATGCACCACGACTGACCAAGAAACCTTCACCAAAGATCTGCCAGAAGGTTAATTATGAAGAACAGGTGTGTTAATTACAGACTGCTGACAGGTGTGACAGACGGGACAGGCAGGGGAGAATGCAGCCATAGAAAACACAAAACCAAAGTGTCAGGCGAAGTATCAGAAACTCTGATGGTTAAAAACTGAACACATCGGCAGACATCAATTAAAACTACTTATTCTAAAACAGGAAAACAAAAACACCAAGAACACAAAAACTATGACGTAAACAATCACCTGCAACGTTTTACAACACAAAGAAGAGCTGGAGCTTCCTGCTTTTATTGTGAAAGGAAAACCAAAGATGACCAAATCAAAGGCGACTGGACTTTTGTCCGTCCCGCCGGAGCTCGACGTACGAGTCGTGTTTTGGTGTGTAAGCTCTGTCTGGCTGTTTATTTGCTCCGGCTGTTTTGGTTTTTAAAACGGTGCTACCCAAGTATGAAGTATGTGAGCGACAGGTTTGGGCAAGACCTGATTCAGTTTCAGGACCTGGACCAGGGCCAGTGAACCTGGTCTGATATATCTCAGGTTTTTCTAATCTGCTGACAGACTTAATGTGCGGGCTTCCTTGTTTTCATATTAGATAGCTTGTCAGTCATTGGACATGGATACAAGGCACCAGAAAATTAAAAAAAAAATCTTTGCGAATAAACATTTTGAAAATAATATATTTAGTGCTATGGCCTGTAGCTAAAAACAACTAACCTGATCTGTCTTGAGCCTGATTTTATCCTGTTGAGCTTTATGAGCTTAACTTACATCAACTTGTCATAAAACCAGATAATCTGTTTGTTTACCCTTAAATACCAGTGTATGATAAGTATACAAATTAAAGTTGCTTTGGTAAAATCAAAAATGAGTACCATATACGGCACATTATACACCATCAAAAAAATACCATACAGCAATACAGCAATCTATAGCATTGGCCCAGACAAGCAACGACCTTGTTTAGTTTATATTTTTATTAACTTTCAACATATATAACAGAACACATATGACAACATTCACTCCAGCAATACATCAGAAAATACAGTACGATCAAAGTAGTCAGCTACAAGTCCCAGGTGTCGGCACTGCTTCCAGAGAAGGTACATAATGCAGTCCCTAATCTTCCTTAGCCCAGAAGTAATATCTGAAGTGTGGAAGTTTAAGACCCCTCATCTGTCGTGCAGAGTGTGTTTTTTGCCAAATGAATCTTGCGATCATCTTGTTCAAGTTATCAAAAGTTGATTTTGGAATTTCCATAGGTAGCATCTGAAACGAGTAGAGTAATCTGGGCAAGATGTTCACAGGGACACTTTCAGCAGCAGGGAGGGTGGCAGCGCTGACCACCGTTCAAGATTATTACTAATGACCAATTATTTTACTGTAATGAGCATCATATAAAACTTGTAGCAATAAGGGAACAAGTAAGCCAAGATATTTTTGACCTCTTTTGGCCCTTTAAATTCACGCTGGGGTTTCATAGTTCTTGGGATTTCACCAGTGACATCCAAAGCCTCGGATTTTTCCACATTTACCTTGTATCCTGAAGAATAACCGATGTGGTCTTGTTGATGCTGGTTGTGTGAGATACTGTCATGATCTTTGCTCTCTGACATCTGCCACGCCCACTTCTCTGCCGCAATCAGTGTTCATGTCCTGCACCTGCTGCCCGCCCTATATAAGAGCTCCATCCATACAAGACCTCCGCCAGATTATCAAACCCTTTTGGGTATTAGATGTCCAGCACCTTGTTCATGTTCACGCCTGACCCTCTTGTCTCGACCTCATGACTGTTTCTTGAATTTGCCACCCTGTCTCCCACACGACTGGTTTATTCTGCTTTTCTGACCCTGATATCTACGATCCTTTTGAATTAAGGATTCCCTCTGGATTTGTTCTCAGACCTCTGCCTCCCTGTGTATGACTCCTGCTTCTGGTCTCGGACCATGACCATTAAAGTTTGCCCCTCTGTCAGATCAATGCACAGTATTAAAGACCTCCCTTTCCAGTTGCTCACCCACCACCTATGATGATGTCATACCTACCACAGACACAGCCTCTCCAAGCTCTGGAGGTTGGCTGTGTGCTTCACCTCGTCTGTCTGAGAAGACCAGTTCCTGTGATCAGATACAGACTCCCGCCAGCATCTTACGGTAAGTACCAGTATAATAAACCTGTTTAAATGTTTTTGGCATCTGGCTGAACCTTTTAATCCAAAAACCAGGTTCTTGTCAGATACATTAATGCATCATCTGCATAAAGAGAGATTTTATGTTCTTCTGCGTTTATGATTATTCCTTTAATGTTAGCATCATTGCTAATAAGTTGGGCTAACAGTTTGAGACTGAAGGCAAACAGTAGTGGTGATAGAGAGCAGCCTCGTCTGCATCCCTGTTCTAACCTGACCTATGACCTACATCTAGAGGTGGTAAATTCGGTTCACTTTAAGGACCCAGTTTAATCTGAGTCTCTCATTAAAATGACCTGGTTCACTTGAGTCACTTCAGTTCACGCAATAACTAGTAACAGTTAATAGTTCAATAAATACTTTCTGATTCTAATGCCTAGTGGCATGCTTTTAATAGCTATGGAGACAGCAGATCCTTGAAAGTTTTATGAAATTCATTGATAAATCCATCAGTTCTAGAGCTTTTTTTTTAATGGTGAAATCACCTAATTAATTTTCCTTTCTTCAATGGGCTTATCTAAGTCTTTAGCTGCTGTTTCTGTTAATTTGGTCAATTTAATTTAATTTAGGAATTCTGTGAGCTTGGTGTCCTCGGAGCAGGTGTCTGTGTTTTTAATGTAAGAATTCGTAAAATGTGTTTTAATGTAAGTATTCATAAAATGTTGCAAAGGATCCAGATAAATCATCTGGCTTTGTTAAAAATATACATTTTGATTTTATTTTTTTGTACTTTTTTTTTTTAGCTATAAGCCAAGTGTGCTTGCTTTGTTGCCATGTTCGTGGTGTTTCTGACTGGTGAATCAGAATGTTCAGACATTCATTTTAGTTCGAAGTATCCACTTAATGTACTTTTAAACTTAAAATTTCACGTGTTCTCCCTCAACCTGCCGGCTGGAGTTTGTGTTTTAATAGCTGTTTTTAATGAAAATATTGTAGGTCCTGCAGGAGCTCACAAATTCACATCTTACTCTATGTGCCACTCACTAGCACCCCCCCCCCACCAATTTTTTTTTAACTTTGTCCTTGATTTGTGACCTTGACCTTGCAGCCGGGGTGAGGAAAAGTGCGTGCAACACTCCATCTAGTGCTGATGCATTTGTGTATGAGGTTTTGTTATTAACTATCTTGAGCAGAAGTTATGGCACAGAGAAGCAAAGACCTTGTATAACCTTTGATCTTGATTTGTGTTACAGGCAGGGCAATAGAAAGTTTACAGATGGATGGACTGATGGAGACGACACCGTAACACATCCACATTTCAATGTGGATAAAAACTATGACTCCAGGTGTCCTATCAGAACATCTTATCTCCAATTAAAGATGATGGTTATCAGGTTATTTAAGTAAAAAAAAAAAAATCAGTTAATTGCGGAGCTCCTCAGAGTTCAGTGCTCGGACCACTACATTACTATACTTCCATTACATAATATTAGACAGTGCAACATGCATTTCCTTTGCTATGCAGATACTATTCAAAGCAGTCAAACCATTTAGGCCTCAGACGAGACAAAAGGCTGCAGGGCTTTTTTAATTTTCTGCTGAGTTCAGACAAGCCATGTTGTTGTTGTTAGACCAGGATGTCTGAGCATTCACTGTGTTAACAGTAGCAGGTATGACAAATCTTAAAGGTATTCTTATGAGTCCATTAAGTCAAAGTTTAAGTATTTTCTTCCTTTTAGACTGGATTAGCTCTCTATTGTCAGGGTGTCAAAAGAATATGTGAACAGCATTCAGCTGATAAAACGTTTTGTAAAGAATTCGGATAAAAATGAGACCTGGTTAAATATTCTGCTTTTGTCCTCAGTTAAGAACTTAGAATAAATTTAAAAAATGTCTTCCTCTTTTATAAATAAAACATGTTTGGACAGAATTTTACTGTAATGCATGAAGAGAAGCTTATGTCAAATATGTGGCAGCACGATAGCTTAGTGGTTAACACTGTGGCCTCACAGCAAGAGTTCCTGGGTTTGAGCCTCGAGTTGGACCTGGGGTCTTTCTATCAGGAATTTGCATGTTCTCCTTGGGTTTGCATGTGTTGTTTTCTCCAGGTACTCCAGTTTTGTCCCACAGTCCAAAACATGCATGCTCAAGCTGCCTTCAGGCCCAGGCCTCCCTTGAAAAAGAGGTCTGCAATATCAGTGGAGTATAAAGGTCAATAAAATGAATAATAAATATGATTTTAAATTAAAAATGTACAGCAATGATACAAAAAACTAATGATACTTTAAAAGAAAATACACTATTGGTGTTGTAAATTAAATTAATGATACTGTACAGTAGGATACAGGTACTGTAAATTTAACCACAGTAACCTAATGTTCATCAAACATCTTAAATAACCTATATTTACATATTATCTTAACAGAAAATATTTGGCAGGGTTAGGCCCTTTTTACATATAAACAACCTCTGGAAATGTTAGTGTTGATGATGTAGAAGTCACGTTTCCACTGTAGTTTCCATGTCAGGCCACTGGCCAACGCAGTGATCGTTGTATTTTTGTATACTTTCAGGCACGAGCAAACAGTTAAATCCAGAATGCTGAATACAGGAACGTTGGTTTGAACCAAGGACGAGTCGCTCCCACACGTCGATCAGCACAAACAGCACTCTGCTGTCCGTCGCCGTTACCGATGCTCGTACGGAAAAACTATTGAACGCAGCCAGCCTTAGCGCGTAACATCACATCAAAACCCTCCACTCTGAGACCAGGATTAAAACGATTGCATGTCAGAGACAAACTACCACCGTTGTTGGGAACATAAATGGACGAAACGCAGAAGAAATGTTACGGTTTCACCTAAAAACGTGGTGTAAACGGCCTTTAAATGTGTTTAAAAGCCTCTTTTGTCTGTCTGCAAACGTCACCGACTTCAAAAAATCTGCTTTTGTTAACTTTCAAAGGACTATATTGAAGTACATTTATCTTTCTGACGACATGCTGAGTAAACAGGCGTGCTTTGTTAGGGGGCAGGATGTGGACGTTATTAATGCAGACAGCTACGACCGCTACACAAATATTGTCTCAATCAAGAGTTCAAGTCTTTTTGTTTAAGCCACAGAAGGCAGCTGACTTTCTCGTGAGATTTCGCTGACTTCTGCCCGTCAGCAAAGTTTTGGTTAATGTAAAATGAAATTATGAACAGCTTTGCAGATATTAATCGAACACATAAAGCCGCGCAGGGCTGCGGTGACACTTACTGTCAGCACCCTCCCACGCCTTCTCAGACAGGGATACTCCTTTGGCAGCGACAATGACGAGCAGTTAACCTCCTTAAAAAAAGAAAACCCACACATCTGAGGGCGCAGCAGACGGCCGCGATGTGA
>JAVCKU010135462.1:0-11888 GCA_032273985.1 Hypsolebias coamazonicus
CCCCCCCCCCCCCCCCCCCCCCCCCCCCGAGTTGTTTCTGTCTGGAAAATGTCAGTCATTTTCCAGGTTTTCCCTGATTTCCATAGTCGATAGGAGTCTCGTTTTTGTTTTGCGATTCATTTTGTCTCAGACATTTTAACATTATTTGGTAAATTTCTACATCTTAAAGTCAGAGTGTGTTTTCTTTTGGGGGGTGTGGGGGTGGATTTGCATCTGATTTTAGCTTCATTATGGCTTCTTGTGGTTATTTAGCCTTATTGATGGTCTTGTTTCACTTTTCAAGTTGAATTGTGTTTTCTCTGGCCTTTTACTGACTATACTTGTACTACTTGTGTATTTTGTAGTTCTATAGCTTTTCTTTTTGGTTGTTTTGTCTTTTTTTGGATACTCCATCACCGTTTTGCTTTCTGTTAACCACATTTCATGGCTTTGTGAGAACATTTCTATTTATGTTTGTAGCAATGAGCCTTTTCTCCATTCAACTAGTCACATCTTTGGGGTCTCTTATTGGTCATTCACTGGTAATTGGTGGTTATTTTACAACCTATTCTGGGCATAGTTTGACTGTTTTGGTAGAATTGTGTGGCTGAAAACTCTTAGGGGACCTAGTGTGCAAGACTTTTTATTTTGTTTTTTTCACACTGACGTTAAAACAAAACAAAAAAATTGACTTCTTATGTGAACAGTGACTTTAAGAATGTTTGAACTGCAATGACTTTTAGGATTAAAGCTTAAACTACATTTTTCAAGAGCTGATCTATTGTTGGTGGTTTGTGTCTCAGATTTCATCAAACAGCAGAAACAATGTGGAGAAAACGGCAGCGAGAGTCCTCAACAGTTTTTACACCAAAATATTTATTTCAAAACAGATTATTTCACTTCCCTGCTCAATCTGCCATATTTCTGATAACTTCTCTGCTCAGAGCTCCAAGACAAACTTTTTTTGTCCTCGCTGTCCTCATTTTCCACCAGTTTCCCCGTCTTAACGTGCAGCCAGTATCACGTCTGTGTTGGGCCAGTTTCATCCCGGCCCAAATATGAGGCACCTAATGAGCAATTTCCATAATTAACGAGCAGAGCCGAGGCAAGCCGCACAAGTTCAGTGTCAGGAACGTTGAACGGAGGCCAAAAGCTCTCCTCTTTGGCCTACTTCTCTGCTTTCACTCCTGCAATAACAAGATTTCACATATTGTTGTTTATTGAGGACATTTGAGACAAGATGAGCAGTCAGCAGCATCTGGGTGGCTCATTATGTCCTTGGGGAAAATTTAGTATTCCTAAAAAAGAAACAGGCATGAAATGGTTCAAATGCATTAAATGATACAGAGCAGCTTAAGTGGATTATTAAATGGATTATTTTTGGTTATTACATAAGCAGCGGGGGTTCAATTAAATGATAAGTTTGGTTTCTTTGAAACGGAGGTGTAAAAGGTGCAGCCTCGATGGGTTTGAGCTTGTTGTTGTAAGTTCTTTAATTCTAAGTTTATGCTATAAAGTCCCCAAAAGACCAATAACTGTCCTCAACGCAAGACATCACGACTTTCTGTTCCAAAAAAAATGGACCCCAGCAGTGAAAGCTGTGGAGACGGGCCTCTTTTTAAATGTCTGTGTGGAAGTGGTTTTTATTTTGCTCTGCCACTGATTGAGCTGATTGAGTTGTGTAAATAAAATTTTCAGAACCGACGCAGTGATGGATTTAGTCTTGGACTGCCGGGAGGATTAATGCAGCCTGTCCATCTAATCCTGTTTTGATTTAGTCTGCCGGACACGTCTGGACAAACATCATCAGGATGGAGTCAACGGGCAGAGGATCGGTACGTAGGGAGCAGTGTGGGGCTCAACGAGCGAGAAGCCTCCACAAACTGCAGCAGCAGTTCATGTCTCTGTGATCTAAACCAGCTCACTCCTTATTTTGATCAGAATCCCTCATTACAGAACATTTATTAAAGTTCAACACAGACTGACGTTAAAACACAACAGCAGCTCAATAAAACAAGCTTCATCAACCACTGAGATCTTCTGTTTGCATAACTGATGACTCGACAACACAAAAAATGAGTCGACAATATTTTCACATAACGTAACTAAACTTCACTGAGCAAGTTGTCGTGTTGTTGGACACCCTGCAGAAAAACTAAACTAAAATATTTATTTATAGAAACTACGACTATAAAGCAGTATGTCCAAACATTTCTACTTTTAGCTGTACCTTGGTGCTTTATTGACTTTAGGATAGCATTGTGCTATTTGTATCTAGCATTGTGTCATTTAGCTTTTAGCTACATTTAGATATAATTTTGCTTCTTTTTTGTTCTTTCGCCCCCTTAATCTTTCAGCTAACAGTTCAATGTTTTAGCTACAACTTTACTCCTTTTAGCTACTGGTTTACTCTTTTTAGCTTTTACTAATCTTCAGCTCCTTTCCGTAATGTTTCTGCTCCTTTTAGTAACTCTTGTTCTTCTTCTTTTAGCAACCCTTCGGCTCCTTTTAGCAACACTTCGGCACCTTTTAGCAAAACTTCAGCTCCTTTTAGCTACTCTTCTCCTTCGGCTCCTTTCAGCAACCCTTTGGCTCCTTTCAGCAACCCTCCGGCTCCTTCTAGCAACCCTTTGGTTCCTTCTAGCAACACTTTGGTTCCTAGCAACACTTTGGTTCCTTTTACCAACACTTCGATTCATTCTAGCAACACTTTAGTTCCTTTTAGCAACACTTTGGTTCCTTTTAGCAACACTTTGGTTCCTTCTAGCAACACTTTGGTTCCTTCTAGCAACACTTTGGTTCCTTTTAGCAACACTTTGGTTCCTTTTAGCAACACTTTGGTTCCTTTTAGCAACACTTTGGTTCCTTTTAACAACATCTCTACTCCACTGAGCATTTTAGCAAACTTTCTGCTCTTTTTAGCTACTTATCTGCTTTAGTTCATTCCTGTTCTGCTATTTTTATGAACATACCTGTTCATTTGAGCTACTTTTCTGCTTGCTTTAGCGTGTTTGCTTATTTTACTTCAGTTTTAGCTAATTCAGTCATTCAGAACTGAAATAGCAGTTCAGATAAAGCTCTTATATTGAACTTTTACGAGTTTTGCATCAGCTAAAGCTCACATCCAGGTGTTTGTTGTTCGATCATTGTGTTTTCTGACAGACAATTGAGTCCAACAAGCCGTCCATCATCGTTTGCTCAGACTAGTCGTTTACAGGAAGTTCTGTCAAAGCAAATAAAACTGTTCTGAGATGGAGGTTCGTTCACCTGGGAGGACCTGGAGGGTGTGGTGGGACTCTGACAGTGAGGGGTGTGTCTGGTGTTGTGTTCCCACTGAATGGAGAGTCCGACAACACTTTACTGAAATAATGAGGTTCTGTCAGAACTGAGCGAGTCTGTAAACAAGCTGAACCCGGAGCTTTACGCCGCACAGCCAAAGAAAGACAGAAGGAGTGGAGAGAAAAGATAAAAGAAAAACTCAGACGAGCAAGAATCCCCGGAGTTAGTCGCCCTCCTCCCCCCTCGGTCCTTTTTATTTCTCTGTTCTCGCCCTGTGCTAACACGCTTCATCTCTCCTCCGCCCCTCTCTTTTCAACAACCTCCTTTATCTCTCTTCTTCCTCCTCATCTTTCTCCCCGCTGAAATACAAAACCCTTGTAATCCTCAGGATCCCGGCCTGGCCGGAGGGGGAGGGCCGAGACACGAGTGAAGCTCTCAGGAAAAACAGCCGATGAAAGAAATAAGTGAGAGTGACATGACAGCGCTGCACAAATATATTGTGCAACCATGAATGATAAAATGACATGTAGCTTTACACACACGTGTTCAGATTCCTTGAAGGAATGCATATCGCCCACCATCTTTCAGGTCAGGAAGACCATCATCATATGTTGAGACATGACATAACAGTTTTATTACCTGGGATCTCGGAGCAGTATCACCAGATTTCAAGCCATCTTGACTCAGCTGCAACAATTTCAATAAAATTCCTCCCACTGGTTCATGATATTATGGAAACATACAAACAGGCAGAAAAAATGATTGTTAGTTTTTGCTTTACTTTTATAAACAGAAAACTTCTAGACCTGATTCTGCTTTATTCAGTTTCAATGATTTTCTCCTGGGTACATCCTGAAATTAGCAACAACCAGGTCTGATTTGACCAGATCTACAAGTTCAAAGACCTGATTATATTCATGGCGTGGCTGCGATGTGATGTTAAGAGATCAGAGATGTTGTTTATTATATTTTTGCTTTTGAGCTGCAACACACACTGAAGTTCTCTTTTTAAACAGTAGATGTCCTACTGAAAAAAATAATTAAGTAGCAGGAATGACATAAAATGAAGAGATGTATACAGTAAATACATTGTTGTATTAAAAAACTGGAATGACGAATTGATGTATGCAAATAGATCATGCTATACAGTTGTCGTGATACAGCAGCCATTGTGCCATGATGTGCCAACAGTGGCCCAACAGAGACAGGCTGCTGGACAGAGACAGGCTGCTGGACAGAGACAGGCTGCTGGACAGAGACAGGCCGCCGGACAGCAACTGGCTGCCAGAGAGTGACAAGGCGTCAGATGGCAATGAGCTGCCAAACAGAACCAAGAAGCAGGCCGCTAAATTGCACCAGTCCATTAGGCATTGGCTTGCAGTAAGCCAACAAGGTGTACCAAGCAGTGGCCCACCAGATAGCAGTGAGACACTAAACAGCAATGAGCCGTGTGACGTAAATTAGCAATGGCCCACTGGCCCACAAGCTATTGCTAACGCTAACGCTGAGCTTGATTTTTTTTTCACATCTCTCTAACATTGAAATAATTATGCTTAAGGCAAGTGAAATTACGGTTTCAATTTTACAGTTTATATTTCAAAAGTCTAAATAAGATTACAGAGCAAATACCTAATCCATCACACTGAACGAGCAACATTGCTGTAGCGTTTGTGTGTTGCCACATTTTGTCCAACCTTTACAACACAACATAACTGATGCAGCACAAAATGAGATATACAATAAATGTAATAAATTACATTTTGTAATGAAAAAGTGTTTCTTGACTGGGACGTCCATTAAAACTTAAAGGTTTTATTGTACTGAATCCAAGCGTTTTCCATGGATCCTCAGTTAGGCTGCAGGGTTTCAATGTTAGTTTAGTTTAGAACTGCAGATAATTAACAACACAATTCAGAGTTCAGGACCACCTGTAACCAGGACTTTGAGGAAAGCGGCGCAGAGCGCTGCTCGCCTTTAATCGAGGTCCCGCTCTGCGAGATGAAACCGCTAAAGAGATGCGAAAAGCTCGTCTTCATCTCTGCAACATTCACTTCACATCAGGGCGCGACGCTCACGAGGCGGCAAATGAAGTCCAGACACTTTACTCTGCAATCGACTTCAGAGGAGAACGTGACCAGAGCAGAGCTATCAGGAGGTCACACACTTATCTACTGCTGATAATGAGTGTTGGGATTCAGAATCCAATCCTGATTTGAAGGCAACACTGCGTCTCTGGCAACTTGAAATACTCGTTGCATTTTCTCCTCCTGTGTTTATGGAGTTCGTCGCCCGACATCCGGCTCAGGAGGCTGAACGCAGAGCCACAGACAACAGCCTTTCACCTGAGATCCAAATCTCTTCTGCAGGAGCACAACTACAGACTCGTGCTGCTTGTTCTGGTCTAGTGTTTGTTTTTTTAAAAAGAGGCCCGAGTGTCACGAGATCAGCAAGGTGCGTCACGTGAATTTTCCTAGAAATCAGTCGTTTGTGATCAAACACTGAAAGTTCGTTGCAGCTCCAAAGAGCAGATCTTGTACATCAGGGAGGATTTTTTTTTGGGTGTGGAGCTGAACTGAGTTTAATTATTGAAGCTTTCATCACACAAACATCTGTCTAACAACATTATGTTGGTGTCCTCCAGCACTGAGCTACGAAGGGAATTGTAAATACTTCTCATCCATTAATGGAGCTTAATAACTTGAAGTAAGTGAGGCACCAACTTCTGTTTCAGTGTGTGACTGGATCTAGGCGTCACCATCGAAAACTGCCACATCAAAATCCAAGATGGCCACCGCAATACCAACATGCAGTATTTCCCCTAGATAACTTGCCATGGCGGGGCGCTCATCTCTTTTTGTTGCCAGGGGGTGGGGGACAGAGACACGTCCTAAGTTGTACAGCATGCTATTTATACCAATCATTTTTAGAGCAGGGAGGGGGAGGAGACATCAGCCCACTGGTCGTACCAACAATTTTCCAGTGGGCGTTGTGGGGGTGGGGGTGTGTTCAGGGTGAGGGTTCGGCATGAGGGATGAGGCTGACTTTGGCTTTTTAGCTAGTGCACCTGTATTGTGAGCCGCTAGCTTAGTGTTGGGTCAGTGTCGACATGTGGGTGGTGGGGGGAAGTGGGCGTGGTTGAGTAGATGTGGCGCTCGGTTCTGTTGACGGGGCAGGGCGCCTCACTTGTATAATGGTAGGGGAAACACTGCATGTAAATTGACCACCTGTATCATTTGAGGAAACTATGCGTTCTAGTTTCTATATTGTTTAAAAGTATAGTTTCCTCAAATGATTGGGGTGGCTAAAGATTAATCTATAGGGGCCAAGGCCACCACTGGCCACCCCCTGGCTCCTCCATTGCTCGTGGTGGAAAAAGTTTTCTCCCTTCACTCACCAGGAGCCGTCACTCTGCGTCGCCTCAGACAAATAACCACCACCAGTTTCACTCTAATCCATCTGAACAAACTGAGCAGAAAAACGTTTAGGTTTACTTCCTTCTCCGTTCAGTTCCAGTCCAGAAAAACGCTCGTCCTAAAAACTACATTCACTATTTAAATCCATCAGCGACGAGGACATCGCCACACCGCTCGTTCGACATAACTACCGTGTTTAGTCGTGAAGTTTTCGCCCACAGCTACGATCGCCGGCGTGTCTGGATGTTTGTCCACAGCTGATTATTCGTGGGTTTACAACAAAATGGCCGCCAAATCTCATCAACCTTCGTAAACGCAGAACAACCCTGACAAGTTTACAGATAAACGTCTCAGAACCAAAAGTCGAACGGCTGTAAATCCTACAGGTATTCATTGAAAATGTCATTAGGCTCCGCCCATTGGTTCGAGAGATATTTTACTAACAGAAAAACAAGGTCAACTGAAAAGGTTTAAACAAAAACCTTGACTGATCTGCTCGGACTCGGTATGTGTTGGGGAAGACTCTCAGCTACTACCACCCCAAACTTTACCTCAAAAACTATTGACCGTGTTGTCATCGTTTCATTTTAGACGAGGCTCACCGGCTGCAGCGGCCATCTTGATTAGGATCAAAGACGTCAAGCTAATAATTTATTCATAAAGGTCTCATTAAAATATGTCCACTAATTTATGAGTTATTTTGCTAACAGACAGGCAAACGCACACGTCAGGAGAAAATAAATTGGTCACAAAAGTGCCTCAAGACTATTTTATTCCAGAAACACTATTTTAACGACGCCTTTCTGTTTAGCCATTTGTCGTTAAACACATTTTAAGACGTTCACGAAGTCTTTAAAAACAAAAAACATTGGAAAAGTTGCTTTTATTGTAAAAACGAAAGTTTCTTGTTTTGCATAAAGCAGGAGGAGAAGAAGAGGAGGAGCGGAAGAAGGTTTGCAGCCGCAGCAAAACGCTTCGACACGAAGTGATGAGGGCGAATAAAAGCCGAGATGCGAACGATCCGCGAGATTAAAAGCGGAGCCGGCGGCGAACATGTGGGCGACGGAGGCAAACAGAGGCTGCGAGAAATGTTGGAAAGTTTCTTATCGTTTTCAATCCCTCCTCGAGCTTTTCCAGCGTGTTTGAAGAGCTGAAGAGAAGAACACACACACACACACACACAGAAAAATATGGCTTTCAGTGAAGATAATCTGTAGAGAATAATTTTATTCTCTATAAATCCTCCAGATGTTTCCAAAGACTAAGTGAATGTGAGGAGAAAAGAAGACACCACACACTGATGGAAAACTAATTTGCCATGGGATGCTGCCACACACACACACACACACACACACACACACACACACACACAGAGACAGGTGTGTGTCTGTAATTATCCTGATGATTGTCCCGTCACTTCTGATCACAGACAGTTACCGGGTCGAAAGGTTCTACCATCATCTGGCCCAGATGTCCCAGTTTACCCATCGTGACAAAGCTTTGATGACGTCAAACATCTCTACAGGAAGTTTCCTTCACGTGGCTCATGTGTGTACGATGGAAAACTCTGTTTTTAAATGTTTAATTAAAACAATGACCCATTAAGGTGGTTAAGAAGTTATTTTACTAGAGACAGCTGAAAGCTTAAAGCTAAAGCCAGTGTTTCCCTACCATTATCCAAGGAGGGCGCCCCGCCCAGTCAACAGAACCGAGCGCCCCGCCTACCGAACTGTCCTTCAAAGAGCTGATAAAACAAGCTAAACACAGGCTAACACAAGTGTAACACGAGCCTAAACAAACAGAACATAAGGTAAAAAAAAAAAAAAAGTACAATATGAGATGGCATGAGTAGAACAGCAGCTAAAAGGAATAAAACATAAGATAAAATGAGTAGAACATCAGCTAAAAAGAGTAAATTATGAGCTAAAACAAGTTGAAAAGATACTAAAACAAGATAAAGGCTAATGCAAGCGTAACATGAGCCAAAACAGAGCACGAGCCAAAAGGAATACAATACGAGATAAAATGAGCAGAACATTAGCTAAAAGGAGTAAATTATGAGCTAAAAGAAGTAGAATGAGATAAAATGAGCAGAACATTAGCTAAAAGGAATAAATTATGAGCTAAAAGGAGTATAATATGAGATCAAATGAGCAGAATATCAGCTAAAAGGAGTAAATTATGAGTTAAAAGTAGTAGAAAATGAGAAAATTAGTAGAACATCAGCTAAAAGGAGTAAATTATGAGCTAAAAGGAGTAGGATAAGATAAAATGAGTAGAACATCAGCTAAAAGGAGTAAATTATGAGCTAAAACAAGTTGAAAAGATGATAAAACAAGATTAAGGCTAATGCAAGCGTAACAAGAGCCAAAACAGAGCATGAGCCAAAAAAGTGCAATGAGATAAAATGAGCAGAACATTAGCTAAAAGTAGTAAATTATGAGCTAAAAGGAGTATGAGATAAAATAGTAGAACATAAGCTAAAAGGAATAAAACATGAGCTAAAAGGAGTAGAATGAGCTAAAATTAGTAGAAAAAAATCAACTCTGAAAGTGTTTGTTTTGCAGAAAATGTTTGTTAACGTTAATAAATGTCCCCGTCAGGAGACAGAAACCCGGGGTCACTGAAACAGACCGTACTCTGTTTTGATGCTGCTTAAAGAGTTTCTGTCATTTGAAGAAGGAGTTTGTTACAAGTCTTGTATTTTCCTCAGGGCTTGTGTGTTCCATCCATCTGGAGCAGAGGTCGTCGTGCTGCGTCCTACAGCTGCTTCGTTTGTGTCTGAGCTTCTGATAAATCTGGATTCTTTTCAGGATGCGGGTTGATCCCGTCAGAACAAACTGATTTTAAAAAAGGGACGACGAAGGTGTGTTTTGGGAGCTGAAGCTCCATCGTGTAAGAAGTGAGACAGAACGGTGGAACCGAGGCTGTGGAGAGCGGTGAAGTCAGCTGTTAAATCCACCAGAGGCAGGGAGGGTCTCTGCTGTTGTCCAGAAAGGCTGAAATGCCCCCGGCAGCTCAGAAAGCCTCCTTCCTCTTCCCTCCTCCTCCTCGTTTCACTCAAAGGCCTGGCCGTCTGCAGCGGAACGGAAACGCGCTGCAGGTACCCCCTGATTCAGCTGCTTTCTGGGGTGAAAAAGCAATCAAAGGCCGGACTCTGGCTGGGACACAAAGTGCTGCCTGGGACCGCACGCTCAAGTCCACAATGCATGCATTCAGTGACGTCCACAAAATAAATAAATAAAGAGAGAGACGCCTCAGGGAGCCACGGACCGACAGCTGCTGAAACAGGTTTTACTGCAGCCTCATGGATCCTATTAGCACAGCCGAAATTTAGTTAGAAAACTGAGCTAAACGATTCAGGCCACTGCGTGAAACTTAGAATTATAATTTCATCTTTTTCTCAAACTACCTGACGACTCAGGACGTGTGTTGATTTACAGCTAACGGACATTTAATTTGAACATCCAGAAGGGGCTACGGCAGGACGTTTCAAGCTGCTCTGCATCTTTGAATTCACTGTTGGGATGATCATCAGCCCACAGGAGCCCGTGGGTCCAACGCCGCAGATCAGCTGCAGTTTCTGCAATCAGCGGCTCCAAACAGCCGACACCGTTGTTACAAATCAGCGCGAGGGGGGGACATTTTTTTTACTTTGAGGGTAAAAACTGAAAACACTGATTGTCTCATCAGTCAAGTTCACGGCTCGAACTGGAGGACAGCAGATCGATGGCCGAGTGCTGAAAGCTTCAGCTTGTTCAGGAAAAATAGCTAAACAACCGGTAACAGTACAACAATCAGAACAAAAGCTAAAAGTAGCAACAAAAAGAAACAGCCAAACCAACAAACTGGTCAAAAAAAAAATCCAAAGAAATTCAACTCTATAGAAATTTTAAGCTAGCAAAATATAAGCTATAAGCTAAGGTCATCAAAACAGTAGCTACAAGTCAAATTGACTAAATAGTCGTTAAGCAAATTGGTTGCTGTGAGCTAAACCTTGAAGCTTCAGTAAAAGCCGAGTGAAAAACAGTAACCAGTAGCTAAAATTAGCAACAACAACAAAAAAAAACAAGTTTGAAGTTAAAACCAGCACAACGTTGGCTAAAAGTTTGTTTTAACTAACCCGTTGCTACAAGCTAAAATTCATACTTACAGTAGCTAAAACGGTGGGAGCTGTTAAAAAGCAGGTAACAGCCGATACTGGCAAAATACAAGCTAAAAACTAAAACCAGCAAAATAGGAGCCAAAACTCAAAATCTGCAGCACAGTAACCTAAGGCCAATTTTTGCAAATGGATAGCTAAAAAATATAAAAAGTAAACCAACACTTGCAAAATAGTAGCTAAAAGTTACAATAAGTAAATCATCAGCTCCAAGATAAAACTCGCAAATCACCAGCTAAAAAGCTACATGGTAGCTAAAAGCTTAAAATGGCAAAACTGTAGGAAAAAACTGAATTAGCTAAAAAGTAGCTAAAAGCTAAATCCTGCTAAACAAGTCTGCTTCAGGGAGATAAACGTTTTCAACTACTGTATTTAAAGCTCTCCGCTTATTGAAAAATAAGGAAAATACGCAAAGATCAATAATGCAGGAAGTATAAAAAAGTAAAAAACCAAAAGCCAAAGATATAACATCTTAAACGAGCTGAACATTTTGATATGCAAACAGCTAAACAAGCTATGCTGAAGTAGCCACATGTAAAGAACTGAGTCTCTAAACAGGAAAACAACAGCGTGAGCTCTGAATCGTCTCTTTCCTTCCGTTTGCATTAATGTGGAGAACTGACTGCTGCGTTTGGGTTGAATCCCAGAGTTCAACTGGGCTTTTGTTGTTACACACACATGCACACGCACATGCACGCACGCACACACGTCAGCTTCACTAAAACTCTGCGTGTGTCCGTTTTCATTCCATTACGTCTCCCTAATCAGCTCATTAAGTCAAAAACTTGACGACCTAAGAAAGAGGAGGGGGTTGTGCACGAGGCTCAACAGCAGGGCAGTGTTTGTGAAGAGGAACTGAATAAAGTTGAGCAGGTTTGAATCTGCAGAAAATAACATTTAAAAAACCGTTTGAACCCAGAAAGAGCTGAGCAGGAGTCGGGGTGGGAGAAGGCGTGACGGAGTTGGACGGCCAAGTTGGAGACGGAGCGGAGTTTTATCAGCTGCCACCCGCTGCTGTGTGTGTGTGTGTGTGTGTGTGTGTGTGTGTGTGGGGG
>JAVCKU010135488.1:0-11881 GCA_032273985.1 Hypsolebias coamazonicus
GCGCCTGAGTGCGTTCTCTTAGGAGCGTGTTCACAGCCACCTGTGTGGGAAGGGAGAGCGATAGGAGGGGAGGTGAAGGAGCAGAGGGGCGCCTAATCAGTGCTGTTCCCCTGTTATTGATCATTTCATGCTGTTAAATATAGAAAATGCCTAAAAACTTTTTTTCTAGAGACGGTTTTGACGCCCCCTGTAGAGCAGCGCCCCTATGCCTTGCATACACTGCATACCGGCTTTTTGCGCCACTGAGCATCCGACTCGTAAAAAAATAAATCATAGATTTTACTGGCCCGTTTAATGTGTGTCATTCCATATAATTTTTAGGGGTGCTAAGCTAAAGTTTAGGGGTGCTTCAGCACCCCTAAAAAGAGGCTAAAATCGCCACTGGTTCACTGTCCTTGGGAGTGCACAGACAGTTTGTTCAAACCGTGATGCGTTCACTGTCCTTGGGAGTGCACAGACCAGATGAATGATTTCTGAGAAAACTGCTCGTGGTTGAAGGCAGCACCTGTGGTTTGGACTCTGTTTCACAGAGACGATCCGGGTCAGACTCAGTTGGTCTCTGCTCCAGCACCAGCTCTTTCAGGACACCACAGTCCACTCTGTGAACTTTGACCCTCAGGTTCAACCTGACTGACCTCTGAAATCACCTGCATGAATTTAATAACTGAAGAATGAGAGGAATTCAGATTTATGCAGACTAAAATAAAGTCCTCTCACCAGGAGTTCATCCTGGGTTCGTCTGAGCTCAGATCAGAGACTCGGAGCAGAGTTTGTCGTCTCTGAGGTGAAGATCGTTGAAAACAGAACCGGTCCTGATCTGTGTGATCTTTGTGGTTCAGTTTCGTCTCCTCATGTTGTGTTTTACTGATTCTTTGTTGACCTCAGTTGACCTGTCTTGGGTTTTGTTCTGTATCTTTGTTGCTCTACTGGTTTCATGGCTTGTATTTTTCCTCGTGACGGACCTTCATTCTGTAACTCCACTCCTGCTCGGTGCCGTTGTCCTCCCCCTCAGGTCTCTTTATCCCAGTTCTCCTCGTTCTGGTCGTCTTTTGTTGTTTCACTTCAGGTCACGACTGCTTTTGTCTCTTTGAAGTGACGCTCTACCGTTCGGCTCCTCTCTCACCGAGACAAGTTTGTCTTCCATCAGAGAAACCTGAAACTGGAGCTGAAAGGTTTTTACTCCAAACAGTCCATGTGTCTAAATGTGAACTGAAACAGAACAGAATCAGCAGAACCTCAAGGATCTGTAAATCCGCTATCTGTTAGAAGACTAAAATAAACGTCCGACTGCTCTGCCTGGATCCTGAATGACCCAGTTTGGTTCAGAAACTTTGCTTCAACGTCCAATAATTCTCAGTCGGTTCGTCTGGACAGTGTTTCTTTTTTATAGAAACGTTTCACCCTCCATCCGGAGTCAGAGGAGTTCCAGCAAACTGTTTAAGCAGTAAACACTCCAAGTGGACCAACCAGTCTGCTGGAGCCAAGATGGTTTCTGGGGCCGTCCTGTCCCTCATCGACTCCTCCCAGACAGGCAGCCACAGCCAAAGTCCAGATGACCCGACTGAGAATTATTGGATTTGGTACCTGGATAATTGAGCATAAACTTTATTGCTTTGCTTCAACGTGGATTTTGGTGGATTCCTGTCTGTTTTTCTGCCAACAGTGAAGCTCCTGCTTGTGGATCAGTAATCGTCTCTCTGAGGTCCAAGACAAGCTGAAGGTCTGAAGGAAACCTCGAAGGCTCCTGAGATACCATTTAAGATCAAACACCTCATTTGAAATGAGACTAAAATGTCCAAATTAATAAACTATCTGTACAACTTTGTGAAATAAACAAGAATATTTTTTTACAATTTGTTGGTGGAGTTGAGGATTCTGGGAATGTTGTTCCTGGGTGATGGAAGGGTGGAAAAGAGGATGAATGTATCTGCAGCAACAACAGAGTTGTTCTGGTATGATGAGGTGAAGAAAGAGCTGAAAGGTAAAGTTGTGGATCTTACAGATACAGTCAATTTAGTTAGTTCAGACGACCAGTTGCTTGGAAGAAAAGTCTGAGCTTGTTCAGCTCTTCATCGTATATTTGAGCAGCTGATCATGAGCAGGATTAATTAACTTTAATCAATAAATTTGACTTCACATGTGTTGGTTTGACGGTGAAGCTGATGGAGTTTGGATCTCCAGACAAGAAAGATCAAACATGTAAAGGTGAAAGTTGTTTACAACATTCTGTAAAGAACATGTCGTCTGCATGTGTTGACGTGTTTTAAGAGACGCTGTTTTGGTTGTTAGCCGGTGACGTTGGTGATGTTGGTGACGTTGGTGACGTTGGTGACGTTGGTGAAGTTGATCACATTAGTGACGTTGATGACATTGGTGACATTGGTGACATTGATGACATTAGTAACGTTGGTGACGTTGATGACGTTGATGACGCTGGGGACATTGGTGACGTTGGTGACATTGGTGATGTTGATGACGTTGATGACATTAGTGACGTTGGTGACGTTGGTGACGCTGATGACATTGATGACGTCTGTGAAGTTGATCACATTAGTGACGTTGATGACATTGGTGACGTTGGTGACATTGATGACATTAGTAACATTGGTAACATTGGTGACGTTGATGACGTTGATGACGTTGGTGGCGTTGATGACGTTGGGGACATTAGTGACGTTGGTGACGTTGGTGACGCTGAAGACGTTGGTGACATTGATGGCATTGATGACATTAGTGACATTGATGACATTAGTGACATTGGAGACCTTGATGTCATTGGTGACATTGATGGCATTAGTGATGTTGGTGATGTTGGTGACGTTGGTGACGTTGATGACGTTTAGTGACGTTGGTTACGTTGATGTCATTGGTGACCTTGATAACACTGATGACAACAGCTTTTCAAACTCTCATCCAGGAACAATTTCAGAATTACCAATAAATCTTACATGGAGGATTTTGATACATGCATGGGGAGAACATGAAAACTTCAAGCAGGAAAGCATCAGGCTCAATGGCCATCCTGCGACCTTCTCACTAAGAGATGACAGCTCTAACCACTGCACCACTGTGCCACCTTAGATGGACAAAATAAGAAGCATAAGAAAGTTTGATGAAGGATGAGGGTGTGGAGAACACAAGACAGACTGGAAGAGTGACACTCTTAGAAGGTGTGAAAGTCTTCAGGGCTGAGGATGGAAGATGGTTAGTGAACAACAGTCTTGAGGGAGTCACTCGAGTGTCTCCCAAATGTCTCTCAAGTGTCTCACAATGTCTGCATGGGTCATCATCAGAGGCCCTCAGTCCTGTTGCTTGACTTTTGAACTCATTCATAAATTTTGAGTGACAACTTCTCACAAAATAGTTGCAGAGTTGATGCTGGCGTCTCAAATTTGTTCAAGTTCAAGGTTCTTTCTTGTCATTTGCATCACGTGGTACATGAGGTGGAACAAAATTGTGTACACAGGGTCCGAGTTACATCTAACTTTAGCTAAATATAAACTGTAAAAGAAAAAGTAAATAAGGGTCTAAGATATAAATAAGAAATAAGTTAAACATTTAATAATGCAAAAACAATACGCCAAATAACAGCAGCACGAACATGAGTCTGTGTGAGCAGATGAGTACAAATGGATACAGCAGCATGAAATAAATCAGCAGCATGAGATCAGCAGCATGGATAATCAGCAGCACATATCAACAATCAAAGTGGCATTGCAGTGATTTTTTTTTTTCACAGTGTTAATCCTGGTTAGGGATTTATGAGTCTAACAGCTTCAGGGTCAGGAGCCTTGTCTCAGGAGTGTTAGAGCTGAATTTTACCACATGCACAGGAGCTCATGCTGGGGCCTGTGGTGGTTCAGTGGCCAGTCCCACAGTCTGTAATCTTGAGGCTTCAGGTTTGAGCCCAGGTTGCATCAGAAAGGGCATCCAGTGTAACAGAAATTGACAAATCTTTCATCATTTCACTGTGGTGATCCCTGAAGAAGAAGCTGAAAGAAAACCAACTACAACATGGGAGCTTTGACAAAAACATGTCCAGGTCTAAAAAAACACTCAAGTTGAAAATAATGATGGTGAGGTGGGGACAATATGAGCAGAAATGGGCAACAAAACAACATTCACATCCCCAAATATCATTTTGCAGCTGTGCAAAATAAATAAAGCTGATTTTTATAAATTGGCTGCTTGAAACAAGGCCACACGGCTCGCTGCTCATTTGGTGTGCACCCTGAACTCATTGATCCTGCAGCTGAAAGCTGCATAGTTTCCATCTTGTTCTGAGTCTCCACTGGAAGAGCCTACCTTTACTCAGGTGTGGACCTGCTCCTGAACATCTGCTGACACGCTAACCTCATTAGTTTGAAAGGAGTTGCTAAGAGCTGCAGACTCTGTGTGGGTCTGACAAACAAGCAGCAGGATATTACAGTGTGCACGTGTAAGATAAATGTGCACTTATCGCTCAGTCTGTGGTCAGATTTGTTAAAGCGTGTGGTTTTAAATCTGTTTGTTATCATTCTTGTTCTCACTTTGCAGAAACTCCTCATGTGAGTCTGAACCTGAAGTGTTTGTCCTCGTCAGCCAGGATTCCCCCCGCAGCATGCAAACAGGAGAAGGTATTTTCTCAAGGTTCGTGTGCATCTCAAAATAGTTATTACTCCCAACAACAACAAATCCTGAAAAGGCGGGTCAAAAAGACCAGAGGCATTCTGACAACACCTTCTCTGCTCTTATTTAAATGGACGGGGAGCCAAATGAGAACCAGACCAGTTAGAGCAACAGATGGACCAGGAGAAAATAAGGGTTTGTGCTATTTTAGGAAAACACGGGTTTGAGCCAAATGACAGGAAACATTTGTGAAGGTTCAAACTCGGGCAGCACCTGAAGCTGCATAAAAACATCAGCACACTGTTCTTACAGGGTCAGGAGTCAGGGAGAGGAGAGCTGAGATAAACATCTAAAAATCTGAAAGAGGAGCAACGTGAGCTGAAAAGATCAAAGAGACAAACAAAGATTTTCAACCGAAGAGACAACAACAACAACAACAACAACAACTGAAAAAGACTTCAGAAACACACAAAGACCGGAGTATCAGGACTGGTGGACCATGTTTCCCTCCCCCTGTAAACGGACCCAGTTGACCCTGGTCCCTTTGGAAAGACTCAGCACCCTGACGTCATCACCGACCCGGTTCCATCGTCCCCGCAGAGTCCTGTACCCAGCCTCTCAGAGCCGGAGACCCTCTCTGACAGAGGCCCCTGACCTGGCCCACCGCTGGCTCCTGCTGCTCTCTGTGCTCATCTTCCTGCAGATCTACACTGAGGAGGAGCACACCTGCACAGGTAAGGCTCCGCCCATCTCTGGCTGCTGGACACTTGTAAACTTTAATTCAAATCAGAATCAAACACTTGTGGATAAAATGCTCCAAACTGTCAAAATCAAACAATAATAATTAGAACAATTATTCCGATGTGCTGAACTGAAATGACCTAAAGGAGATTGTTGTAAACAAACCAGGAATCAGACAAACAAAAAGTTTCACTGGTCGTTCCCTAAGAAATAGTTTACTTCACCTTTGACCTTGGAGTTTATCTTGTACCTGTGTCAGCAGGAACATTTCAGTTTCTCTGCACATTTAAATGTTTAAGTTTGAGTTAAAATGTTGGATTTTTTAAAATAAATTCAGATTTCTAAAAAGTATCAGCAGCATGTCCTCTAATTTACAAAATCTTTCAAAACTCCAAAGGCCTTCAAAACCTTTAACAAAGGGCTAAAATAATCTAGATTAGTATGTTTTTAAATCCTGTGCAGTTTTATGGAGCTGAACTGGTGTTCTGTAGCTGCTGATCTCCCATGTCTGGGTCACTTTATAAAAAGTTAAACTCTCCACTGTTGCAGAGCTCCAGAGATCGTCCATGGTGTTGACGACCTGCGGACCTCCGGAGGCCGATGTGAGTCAGGGTGAAGCTCACAGCAGCACCCAGGATGAGTCCTGGAGGAACCAGCCAGTGGATCCAGAATATCAGATGGAGTGTGTGGTGGCCTGATGGAGGACTGAGGCCAGTTTACAGAATTTTTTGAGTCCGAAGGAACAAACAGATCCTGCTATTTCCAGAATGGGTCAGTTTGACCCACAGCTGTCAGTGTTGCAAAGTTCCTCAAAGAGTTTCTCATTTTAGTGCCATGGTGCCAAAAATAATTTCTCTCTGTTTATAAAAATATCTGGGTGAACCAATGTTGTGGAGAGTTTTGTCTTTCAGGTGTTTGAAAGCAGACATTGTTTCTGAAACATCTTTAATCTTCACTCAGAGGAAACTTCAGGAGTTTGTCATTGCAGTTTTATTACACGATACGTTGACGATGCTGTGTCGTGTCTTCTTGTTTAAAACACAACTTCTTGTTCCTTAAATGAACATCCCTGCAAAAACTGAAATGAGATTTTTTTTTTTTTTTTTTGCGTTTATTGTTTGCAACATTTTACTGATGTAAATGTTGTAAACCTCAATAATTTCTTGGAGAAACAAACATTTTCCTGGTGCTTCAAAGGTTTGAAACATATTTTACATCTCAGTTCATCTCAGAAGAGTATTTAACATCAACTTCACCATTTACTCTACTTAAATACAATGTAGTTCTTAAAAAGGTTACTGTAAAGACAGTGGTGGGCTCAGCTAACCAACGAGTTATTCAATTCAATTCAACCTTTATTTATACAGATAAATCACATTGAGACTCGAAGACTCTTTACAAGTGTGACCAGTTTGGACAGACAATAAAAGTGGTGAAAGTGACAACATGAGTTTTGGGGGCAAAAAAAAAAAAAAAACAACAGACTCTCAATCTTTGGCCGAAGATAGAGAGCCTGAAAATGAAAAAAAAAATCTTGCACACAAACACACAGTGACGCCGACATTCTGCAGGGGTGACGCTTCAATAACAAATATTCCACTAACTAAAACATTAGTTTAGCTAATGCTAAACTGCTAAACATGTTTTTTTTTTATATCTAACTGCTGATATGACTGTTACTCAGTCTTCATCTCACATCTTTGTCTCTTTCCTGTTGAAGTTGTTTCAACCTCATGTCTTATCACATGTACATGCAGTCGGCCAATAGCATGCCTAACGGGCTCTTGGAGACACACCCACAACAGACAGGAACAAGCTTGTAAACTTTGTTAATGGACTTAAAGTTGGTGAAACCTCATTTAGCATAAACTATTTCTGCTAACAGATTCCAGAGTTATCAAAAAAAGCTAATTTCCACAGTCAGTGGATTATCAGAAGTGTACACGCACCACGGCGTAAAGATTTCTTGACTTTTTAAAGTAGCTGCCTTTTTCTTTCTTTGCTCCAAACCTAAAAATCTGCAGATAAACTGAGAATACAAAACACTAAAAACTTATTTTTGATGCAAGAACATCCAAAGATGTGAAACTGATGAGCTCATTGCCAGTGAATGTTTCAGTTCAAAATTTTCATTCATTCTTTATTTAAGACGAGTTCAAGCGTGTCCAGAACCGTCCCCTTTTCTTCCCCAGCCTTTGGAATATGAGAAGAATGTGGACTTTTTAATTTTATTTTTATGTCTTAGTGGAAACTGTTCAGGTGTTCATCAGTTTCTCCCAACAAAGACCTGAAACCTTGACCCATCTGACCCAGGTTGATGCATTTCAGAGAGGTCAGTACCACCTCTGGACTGGGTCAACATAAGGATTATTTGCTGTTCAATAAAGTTTGTGAACTTAACTCTGGTTGTACAACCTGGCAAAAGCTTCCCAAAGTAATCCCAGATTCACGTAGTTCTATCAGCTGTCAACGGTTTCTGATGTGGTCCCGTCTGAGGGTTTGAGAATCATGGTGGTCCAGCTGAGACTGCATCTCTTCCAGAGTCCACTAGAGGTCTATTAAAAGTTTTAGGTCAGGTAGTCCTCGACTTAAGGCGCCCTCGACTTACAGCAACTCGGACTTAAGAACGGGTGTGCTAACATACATTTTACATGTATTTCCTCGACTTACGGCAAAAATCCGGACTTACGAACAGGTTTGCGGCGCAGTATAATGAGTTCCGACTTACATTAAAATCGAGTTAAGAGCGGTTTGTAGGTACGGAACCCGTTCGTAAGTCGAGGACTACCTGCATATGTTTTTATGCAAGGTTCTGATTGTAGGAGGCATTTTTGCTGCAAACATTAAAAATATCCCTCAGCATGACACTTCCCCCACCGTGCTTCACAGCTGAAGACTGAAATGTTTTTATTCAGAATGTTTGTAGGTTTTTCTTTAATGTGAGCTGTTGTTCTGTTCAGTTGTTCTGCATTAAAATATATTTTTTTGAATCCACCATGATGACACTTCCTCTGCTGTGCTTCACAGCTGAAGTTGTTTTGTCTAAATAACTGAAACTTCACAGAACTTCCTCCACAAGTTTGGACGGAGTTCATGACATTTTTCTCTGTGGAGGAAAAATTTGAAAATTCATTCAAATCTTTCTTTAATGAACTTTGTTTCTAATCTGTTTGATGAGTGTGTGTGTGTGCGTGCGTGCGTGCGTGCGTGCGCGCGCGCGCGTGTGTGTGTGTGTGTGTGTGTGTGTGTGTTTGTGTGTGTTTAACACAAACTGGAAATTTTCTGAACATCTTTGATCCTTGATGCGACTTTGGACCACATCACGGTCACCTGTCAACATTGTTTGATTGATATATAATTAATTAAAATAGAAAAATACTTTATTGATCCTAAGTATGTAAATAGTTTGTTTTATAGCAGAAGAAAAGTTCAACAACACCCAATCACACACAAAAAAAAAAATGATATACTGTAGTTCAAATTAGGAAACAACTTTATTATTTCTGTTCAGTGCCCTGAGACCACTTCTGTTGTGCCTTGGTGCTTTATAAAAAAACTGAATTGAAATTCTTTCTGTACTCAACCTAAATTCACTGCTTCCTCGTCCATCATGACACTTCCACTGCCGTGCTTCACAGATGAATGTTTGGTTTGAACTAAAGAAGAAACCTAATCTGTCTCTGCTGAAGTCATATCTGTGAAAGAGTTTTTGACCTGACATTAAATCAACATGTTCTAAATTCATGATGTCCGTAAATAAAAACCTGATCAAATAGAAAAAAGACAATTTTTTAAATTCTTAACCATTTTCATGCTTTAGCACCGCAGCACATTTAGTTCTGCAGATTCTAAGAGTGTTAAAGTAATAAATGTGTCACTGGAGCTGTTTAATTAAAGGAAGTGAATATTTGTCTAATGGCTGGTTTGCAACACAAACGCTTCATAAATAAATCTGATGAGTCAGGGATTCAGCTCTGCTTTGACCTGGCAGACTATTGTTCTGGTGGTCCGGTATGTGAGAGTTTCTGTGTGTGGGAGCTGGATTAAACACGGAGGTCTCTGAAGGGGAGTGGTGACTCACAGGGGAGGTAATCCCTCCATCCAAAAACTCAAGGCTGTAAATTACCAGAGGAACCTGAGAGTCTGAACAGGCCTGGAATGTCACGCTTGTGCAACACTGAATGGCTGAACTGAGATAAAACAAGACAAAAAACTTTTCTCCATTTCACTCCAACTCAGAGGGGTCACAGTCACGATCAGGCTCGAGTCAAACCCACGCAGCCCAATTTAATCCAGTTTGATCTGATTTAATCCACTTTAATCCACTTTGGAGTCAGATTTATGCTTAGATCAACATTTTAGAAGAACCTGTATAAAATGTTTTATGCTGGTTTAAATATGTATTCAGAAAACACATATATATATTTTTTGTATAAAGGCCATTTGCTTTGGAAAACACAAAATGAATTTAAAAAATGTAAAAAAGTATTTTTAAAGGTTAGCTTGCTCTGAGCTAACAGCTAAACAGATGAATGAACTTCCTTGAAGGAAATTGTTTCACTCGCTGCCTTTCATGTGGGAGTTTTGATCCAAAATCATCATCATGTTGAGAAACAACTGCGCTGCTGTGGTGGCCATCTTGAAGAGGTTTGGTTGTAGAAGAACTGCTCTGTGATTCCTGAGATATTTTTACACAAACAGCTAAAAACATCATCGGTGAGCCTTCACCTTCTGCAGCAGAGGATGATAAAAAACGTTTGTCAGAAACCTTCAAATTCATTTTCTGCTGCAGAGTTTAGGTTTTACACTAAAACAAATGAATAAACTTGAATTTAAAGGCTCATCTTCTAACATCTGCATGAATTATAAAATTAATTTTTTTCCTCTCAGTCACACAAACATCACGTGTCACTGCCTGATAGTTCACAGCAGCAGATATCAGATCAGTCTCCGCTCCGATCGATTTATTTAATCAATTTAAAGAGAAAACAAAACGTTTGGAGCGAGTCAGAGAAAATCATCTAAACGAGCTGAACACAGCCGCCCGGCCAACTCCACTGCTGCAGAGAGAAACACCGACTCTGACTGAAAGGTTTTAACTGTTGTTTCCTAGATATGTTGTTACAGTTGCTCCAGTCCCAGTGAGTGAGCAAACGAACAAATGAGTCAGTGAGTGAAATAAGCGAACAAACAAACAAAATTATTTAAAATGAGTCTGCTTGAAAACATCATGTCACAAAACACAGAAGGAAACTAAAAAGTTTTCTTCATTTTTTTTAATATAATTTTCTTCCATTTATTTGTCCATTTTTTATGTTTTATTTTATGATTGTCTACTGCTGTTATTGTTGTACACTGTTGTCATCGTTGTTTGTTTAAATCAGGTCTCTCTTGTAAATGAGTCCTCAAGGCTCAATGACCTGTAGAAATAAAGGTTGAATTAAATTAATTTAGATAATGAAGACCAACATAAACCCTGGGTTGAGGTGAGTTAGAACATCGGGTCAAGTGGCTGGAAGTTTTTAATGAAGAGTCGTGAACGATCTGCAGAGCTCAGGCTGATCTGTTTCAGCTTCAGATGTTTGAAAACTTCAGCTGATGTCATCAGAGTGGCTGAGATCCTCACAGAGGTGACGGAGCGAGCCAACAGGTCCAACAGAACCATATTTAGACAAGGATCAGGACGAGGTTGGACTGAAGACTCCTGTAGGAAGGAGACATGACATCAGCCCGACAGGGATGCAGTCATGGTTTCTATCTGCTGCAGTGTGTGGGGGGTGGGTGTACAACTTCTGTGAAGTTAGCAGAAAGTGGTGTCCCCATAATTAACCATCCGTACGTGTTTGAAAACATTGACCTCATAGTTCACATATACCAGTAGGAGTGTGTGTGTGTGTGTGTGTGACATGGACACAGTTAGTGATGACAGTGAAGCTGAAGCAGATTTTCTGCCTGAGCTGAAACTTTTCTCCACATTTTTTTTTTCATGACTCTTTGGTCTTGTTGTTGCCAGACCTGAATCTGTTGGTGGAAATTCCCCTGAAAGTTTGCTGGTTGGAAATCCAGTGAGCTCCTCTGGAAAACAACAAGCCCGGAGGCGCCTGCCTGAGGTGTCGAGCAGGAAGTGGTTCGGTCTGCAGGGGTCATCGGGTCATTGGCTCATAATGCTTCACTCCAGTCTGAAGCCGTCTGAAGAACGTTAGACGTCTGATAAATTAGTGTTTGACACAGAATTTTTATTTTTGTTTCTACTTGTATTTTTTTAATCACAGGTCTGTGAGATAAGAAGACTCAAACCATTAATTTATAATATTTATATTTCGTGTCTGACAGATGATGAAAAACACTGAAAGTTTTAATAAAATACATTTAAACACATCGCTTCTGTGAAAAATTTGTTACCTGAAACCTGACGGTTGTTTTAATCAGATGCTGTCAAACCTTGTGTCTCACAACCTGTTTCAATTTAAAATGCTTTCCTGCCTTGGTCTTCATGATGTGAGGTCAGGAGTTAATCAGATTCTCTTTTTGT
>JAVCKU010135581.1:0-11847 GCA_032273985.1 Hypsolebias coamazonicus
TGTGTGTGTGTGTGTGTGTGTGTGTGTGTGTGTGTGTGTGTGTGTGTGTGTGTGTGTGTGTGTATATATATATATATTGTTGCTTTTGGTTTGGAAGTAATGTAATGTGTTCTGGTTGAAATAAAGTTTATTTTAAAAAAACGTCTTGAATGAGCTTCCTGCTTTTTTTGTAAAATGTTATCTATTAAAGAAAAATATATATATTAATATTTAAATATTATGTATTTTGTTAGTTATTTGTACCTGAAAGTAAAGGGTTGATCTTTACCCCAAAGATTTCGTGTCCACACCTCTGGAGAGTTAAGGGAAAACAGAGTTTTTCTCTGAAGCATGGTTTCCTGTCAGAGCGGAGATGATTCACAGCTTCAGATGTTTGAACAGAGGAAACAGACCGAGGTGTTGCTCTGAAGCTGCTGCCTGTCCAAACATGCAGCACAGCTAAAAGTCTCAGAACAGATCCGTTTGTTTGTTTCATGACACAAATTATCAACATGCTGGCTGTTAAAGTGCATTTTAAACTACATCTTAACAAGAAGAAAGTGTGGATAAATGTACAACCTACAGGGGTTAAACACTTTTTATCATGGTTTTTGTTTAGATTTGAAATAAAGGCTGCTAATTTAAAGCTTTTTGAGTATCTAGCTAAAAGAATAACGAGGATACAACAGCTGAAGTAGCTAGCAGACGGACGGAGAAGTTAAAGAACAGCAAAGCTAACAGTTGAAACATGGGACAAAAAGCAATTAAAAACACAAAATAATAAACTAAACGTGAGATTGAAAAATATGTTTAGTTAAAAGTAATAGATAAAAGTTGAAAATGAACAAAAAAGTAATACAGTATACAAACAAAACAATGGGCTTGGTGAAACATTAGCATTGTTAGCTAAAAGGCATGGACAAAAGAGCGGGAAATTGCTTTGATTAAAGTAATTAAAAACATGGAACTGTTTAACTTACAGGGAGAAATGTTGGAGTTATTAGCTAAAATAAAGTTTTAAAATAGTGACTATAATAAATTAGTAATAGTGACAATTAAAACATTAAAAATGATCTAATAGGTCAATAAAATAAAAATCTGCAGAAGTTTTATAAATTTTTTACATAAGTTGAAAGTCATATCCTTGAAATATTTTTAAAAAACAGCTAAACTTCCAAACAACTTATGGAGCTGACAAATGTTTAGCATAGTTAGCTCAGAAAAATGGACAAAAAAAGCGGGAAATTATTTTACTGTGAGCTCTGATAAAATGTCAAAATAGTAATAAATTAACATTAATAAGTGTTAAAATATTTTAAGATATATTATTGATAACTGAAATTGCTCAATTAAAAACCTGTTGCAGAAATTAGTGAATTGTATTTTTAGGAGACATTCAAACCAGTTTGACAGAATATTAGCATAGTTAGCTAAAAAAGAGCGGGAGAATGCTAAAAGTGATTAAAAAAACTGAAAGCATTAACTGTAAGTTATGATAAAATGATGGTATAGTTTTGTTTTAGCAAACAAACAGTCAAAGTAAAATGAAAGACTTAAAGGAGCAACAGTTAACAGATAATTTAAATCTGGTTGTTAAATTGTTAAAGTCTTTAATGAGCCATGAGCTCCACGCTGGTTGAACTGATTTACACATTAGTTTTGGAGACCTGCAGCGTTTATCATCACTGATACCGACAATAAACACAAATGTTGGAGGTCGTCCCAAACGTGATCAAAATTCACTGTTTCATTCTAACACTTCAACTCACCACACTTCCTGTCGCCCGTCCACGAACAGAAAACCGGAGAGGTAAACCACCAACCACTTTATTACACACTAACTCCAGTTCATCTCCGGTAAACAGAAAAACTGGAAGTAAAAATGAGAAACACATTGAGAAGAGGGGAACAAAGTTTTATTTCAATTAAGTAGCAAAAAATAATAAAAACAGGAAGTGGTCAAACAGGTGCAACCAGAATAAATCGTCCCAAAAATACTTTTCTCTTCTTAGATAAATTAACGTGACGTCACCAGTAGCTACGTAATTATCTGCACAAGGACTTTGTCACGTGCTCGTCTCTGACCGGCCCGCTCATCTGCAAAAGAAGAAACAGCCGAATAATTTATTAAAATTAAAAATAAAAAAAGACTACAGAACTAGATTGCGCTCAAAGTTTAGCTAAAATTTGCTCTACAGGTTAAATTACCAGAAGGACGTGCACAGAGAGCACGTTTTTACTGAAGGCTGAAAACGTTTAAATGAAATGAGTGCCATAAGTAGCTGAAATTTGCATAAAAACTGCTGAAAACAGCTGAAATTAGCTGATAGTAGCTGAAAACAGTGTAAATTAGCAGGAGGAAGTTGAAAGAAGCTGACGCAGAACAAAGTGTGAAAGGAGCAGTAAAAGGTTGTAAACACATCTAAAGATGTGAAGGAGGTAAAATGAGCTCAGTTCATTTTCTGTGAGGAAAAAGTGGCAGAAAAAGCTAAATATTTCAAACAGCTAAAGTTGCACCAATACCAAAAGTCATAGTTGTCTTGAAAGAGCCGAACATTTTGATTCATGATTTGTTGAACTAGAACAAAAATTGTGGAAAGATGCACGGAATAGATACTTTTTATTTTATTTACTCTTTATTTATCCAGGTTAGTCTCATTGAGCCACGAGAACTCATTTTCAGGAGAGACCTGTTAGGGAGCAGATGGTGGGGGTTGAGTGCCTTGCTCAGGGGCCCAGAGTGGGTGAATGAGGGTGGAGGCAGGTGTGGGTGTTTCACCTTTTCACCCACATTTTTTATGTTGATGGTACTGGGAGTTGAACCTGCGACCTTCTGATCACAGGCCCTTCTTCTAACCTCTGCGCCACCACTCCCCCAAAATAGTTGGAATAATAATAAATAACAGGATCACAATAGTGTGAATGCTTCTGAACTTGAATAAACTTTTCAAGGTGTTTGTTGAGTTTCAGCAGATCACCTCTCTGGTCGGTCCTCCTGTCTTTGTAAATGAGTCCCAGGACGATGGTGGACAGCAGGTAAGGAGCTACAACCATCAGGTGGTGCATCAGTGTCCACACGGAGAGGACAGGAGCCGAAGGAGTCGACGGTACGTCTGCTGGTGCTGAAAAAAGATCCCACGTTCAGGTCAGTAACTGGGTGGTTCAGACGTTCTGGGCAGTTAAACTGTTTGTTGGTTAAAATCCTGTGAATGAAAATCAAAGAGGTCATTAAAAGTTCATTAAAAGTTCATTAAAAGTTCATTAAAAGTTCATTAAAAGTTCATTAAAAGTTCAACGTCTGAGCGTCATGATTAAATATGAGAGCAGCTCCTCATCTTCACCACACAGAACATTTCAAGAACATGTTCCCTGACCAACATGTTGCACCGTGCTGTCCATCACTTCCTGCAAGGCACCTTCAAAACAAGAGTCTTTCAAATCATTTGGAATCCATCCATCATCCATCCACCCATCCATTATTTATTATGTCTCCATCCATCCACTCATCCATCCTTTCATCATCCATCCATCCAACCATCCATCCATCCATTATTTATTATGCAGCCATCCATCCATCATTCATCCATGCAGCCATCAATCCATCATCTAATATCCATCCATCATCCATCCATCCATCCATCCATCCATCATCAGGTCTCAGGGCAGCCTCTTGAGCAGGAGGTCCAGACATCTCTCTCCACAGAGGTGAGGGGAGGAACATAGACTGACCGGTAAGCAGAGAACTTTGTCTTACAGCTCAATTCCCTCTTCACCACAACGTACCGGCACAGAGTCCACAATACTGCAGACACTGCACCAATCCATCTGTCAGTCTCTTCCTGTGGACCCACCACCTGCAGGAGGAGCCATGCAAGTCGTGTGCATGACGTCATGGGCAGTGGCTGAAGGACCTTGGGGCTCTGACTCTGGTTTTCCAAAGTTCTTTAGTGTCCCACAAGAATAAAAACATCTGATGCAACCAGAGCAACAAAAACTGTTTGTCTTGAGTCTGGAGCTCCTATAAATAGATTTTTAGTCAAAATGCATCTTGATGACTTCCTGTGTGGAGTTTTTGTGTTTTTCTGCCTCCTGGGTCGTGATCAGAAAGTGACGTGCCCTGACGCAGAAGCTCAGTCTCAACGGTTCTTTTTTCTGCCATCTGATCATGGGGTCGCATTGCCTCTTGCGTCCATGTCCTAGGAGGTTGGCTACACCCCCACCAACCTAATTTTTAATAACTTTCTCTGCTGTGGTAAGAAGGACGTAACGTTGCTTGGAGCTGATCTAACATGGATGTTCTTCGTGAGCTCCTCGGACAGCTCTTTGGTTCCTCTGCTCCATGTTCTGGTGAACAGAACAGAACCAAACTACCCAAAGATCGAGTCTGGTCTTAATCTAAACGTCTCAACAACCTCTGAAGAGGATGTGTTTGTGTCAGCACCATGCTTTACCTCTGACAGACAGCCAGCTCTCCGGTGACTCCCCTGACCCGCAGACCTTACACTTGTAGAACCCTCGATCGGACCCGGACACGCCGCTGACGGTCATGTTTCCCGTGGAGCTGGTCTCGATCCGGGCGCCGTCTTTGTAGAACTCTGCAGGGCTGCAGCTCGTATCTGCGTGAGCTGAAGGTCTGAACCTGCAGCTCAGAGTCACGTTGCCTCCTTCTGTCACAGGAAGAACCGGACTGACCAGGATCACGGACCCGACTGGAGGACAAAGAGGACAGACACTGAACATCATGACTTCTGATGCTCGACTCAAGTGACTCAATGATTATGAAACTGTGACTGGTGGACAGTGATGTTCTTGTCTTCTAGGTTTAATGTCTGTTGAGGTCAACCCAAATTAAAATGGCCGCCAAAGCCTATGGAACTTTGAAAACACACCAGTGGTGCAGAGTTCTGGTGGGTTTTTTTAGCATTTGAAAAGCCAGAAGTGGTTTAGGATCAATGTTAAAGTGTCTGAACTGTCCGTGCGACAGGGACCATGACGGGTTCGGTCCAGACGGTACCGGTGACCGTGATGAGGACGTGGCTGCTGTTTGCTCCCAGCTCATCTTCACACCAGTACACGCCGCTGTGCTCATGGGGGAAGGCAGCAGAGACGGAGTACGGAGTCTCGTGCAGCTTCACCTGTTGTGTGGGACACAAACAAACCGGCTGTGGTTCTGATCCGTAAAAACCTCTGTCTGGTCTGACGTGAAGAAGATGTCAGGAAGAGCAAACCTCCCCGTCGTTCATCCTCTGCATCACGCTCCACCCAGTGGCCTCCTCCTCTCCATCACAGCTCACGGAAAAACGATCGTATTTGAAGAACTGAGATCTTTCAGGAGCGACGGACACGAATACTGAAGGGGGGGAGACAGATACGGAGGTGAAATACTCCTGTCAACATGAAACTAAGGAAGTATCAGTACACAGGGCAGAACCGGCACCTGCTACGTACAGGTACACTCATAGTACCATCTGCATATTAGGATCATACATGCGAACAAAGTTCATGCTCAGTCATCCAGGTACCAAATCCAGTATATAAGATACACACTGGTCACACTCCTGGTACTTTTTAGGAACATACTTTCAGGTATAAGTATCTGGTGTAGATCTCATCCAATTTATTGAACAGCCAGACTCAGTTCATCACAGGTACAGAACCTAAACATGTCTTTCCCTGTTCCTGACCCGTTCTGGCTCCTGGAATGAAACAGTTTGTTTTGTAGAAACTCATCAGGGTCTTTCATCGTGTCCGAGACGTTTTTCAGAACCAGAACCTGCAGCAGCTTCACAGAAAGGAAACGTTTTCAGGGTTTCTTACGAGGACCAGCTGTCCATTGACGTCTGACCCCAAAGAGTTGTTTTATCAAACGTTTGTTACCTTAAAGTAATAAAATAAAACTTATTATGATAAAATAATACTCAATGTATCAGGAAGCAGATCTATAAATATATTTCCATCACATATACATGGTGTGTACTCAATATGTAGTGCCACTGCTTACGAGGTGTGTACTTAGTACTTACAGAGTACTTTCTAAGTACTTATCTGGTATGTACAGTATCTGGTATACATACTTGGTATACCAAGTACTTACTGAGTATGTACTTGGAACATATTGATTTTGTACCTGGTACTTACCAAGTGTATGTCTGGTATGTACCCAATATGTAGAACTATTGCTGTCTTACAAGATAGAGACTTAGTACTTACAGAGTACTTACTAAGTACTTATCTTGGTACTTATTTGGTACATATTTGGTTCTTACCAAGTACTTACTGAATATGTACTTGGAACATACTGAGTTTGTACCTGGTACTTACCAAGTGCGTATCAGTTATGCACCCGATATAGAGCTATTGCATACAAGGTATATACTCGGTACTTACAGAATACTTTCTAAGTACTTATCTGGTATGTATCGGGTACTTAATGGGCACATAATTGATCCTTAACAAGTACTTAGAACATATTGGTTTTGTACTGGTACCAAGTTTGTACCAGGTATTGGTACATTGTTCTAGGTTTATATTGATTACTTGATACATTCATGGAAGTACCACTGACCTGATGTGTACCCAGTACTTATTAGATATATACATGGCACTTACAAAGTGTTTGCCTAGTCTGTACTTGGTCAGTATCTAGTACTGACCAAGTACATATTGGGTACATATTGGTTTTGTACCTTGTACTTACCTGAAATGTAACTGGTACTTATTGGGAAAGCACCTGGTTCTTACCAGTGTATTGTTAAGTACCAGATAAGTACTGTACCAGTACTTTATATGCACCATATACTGTAAGTAAGTATCAGGTACATATCAGGTACAAACTTGGCTGTATTACGTATTGCTACCAAACAAAGATGAAAGTGTTTTAAAAATAATTAGATTAGATAAGATATAAATGTATTGATCCCTTGGGAAGATAAAGTTTCTCAAGATGACTTCTAGTTGATTGACAGCTCCTACCTGCTGCCTCATCTTGATCCAGGGCCATCATCACTGAGACAAAATGAAACCAAAGCAAGTTAGTAAAAATAAACCAGTCCCCTGAACGCATCTTAAAGAGTTTTCATTTTAGCAGACGTCTAGAAAATTCTTCCACCTTGTTTTGGGTCGTAGAGGTGGGGCATTAAATGTAAGATGCATTCATGCAAACGGTTACAAATCAGTAATTAATGATTTTTAAATGCTTATTTTCAGAATAGGATTAATAAAATACATTTATTACAAGCTAAACTTGCTGACAATTAAGTAAATTCCAACTTTTTTGGATACTTTATTCATTTGTACATGAAAAAAATACAAATTCAGCTTCTAGCTTGTAGTTGACGTCATTTATCTGTTATATGTTGCATTGATCGTATTGATCGTTTACACTTTTTTATTAGTGTAAATAAAAAGCTACAGTTTAAAAACCAATAATAATGCTAATATTGTGAAGTTGCACACATTTCTCTATCAAAGTATGGAAATGTTTTACCAGATATTAAAACTGATTTGTTATACCATACCATACCCATACCATTTTATTTATAAAGCACTTAAAACAACAACAAGGTGTTTTTTTCTCAAACTCCTATAATAAATGCATCATTTTTAATTCACTCATATTTTGTCCTTGTACATGATTTCACATAAAAGCTACTAAACTTAATTCAGTTTATTATAATACTCCTAAACTAAAGGGATCAGCCAGAGTGTTGTGTCATGAAATTACTCACAAATCATTTAAATTTGTATCTTAGGCTCTTGGACACCTACTTCCTGTCACCAGGACTCGTTTGGTTCCATTTGTTTTGATGAAGTTGTGAATAAAAAAAGAGCCAAAAATAAGATTTTAACTGAAACGATGATTCTCATCTCAGCAGAAACAACCTAAGTAAAGTAGGCTGAACGTTAAACTGCATATTATTATAGAATATCAAAAACTAACTACTTTCAAAGTCAGCAAACGTTTTAAAACAAGTTCAAATCAAAAATACATCATAAAGAGGAAAATATCTTATTGATTCCAAACTTTATTCTTATTTAATTTCATTAGTTAATTTAAAAAAAAGTAACTTACAGATCATAAAACTGAGAGATGCTGCCTTCATCATCCTGAGACTGCTGCTGACTGACACAAGACAGGAAACACCCAGATGTGATGAAACTGGAGGAAAATTGTTTATTAATATTTAAAATATGTACAAAATAACAAACTATGTAGGAATATATGATTTCACGTACAAAAAGATGTTAAGTCAAATAAAAAAGCACAAATAAATATGTTAAGTACTCAATTAACTGTTCATAATATAGATTTCCTACTCGTTTTAAAATTCATATTTCGTTTAATTTCTGGCTGTTTAGTCGGGCGCCATCTTCTGGACAAAGAGGAGAACGTCAGAAACGAGAAGTGGAAACTCTCGCGATATTTCACGAGACTTTAATTTAATTTACTTTAGTTTATTTTATTTTTTATTAAGCCCTCGAGCTTTTTTGTATCGCAGGCAGTCGTTTCATTTATTATCATATAAGTTAGTCTTTTTTTTTTTGGCTGTTTTATCGGGCGCCATCTTGTGGGCAGAGGCGGGAAAGGAAGAAACGAAAAGTTGCAGTTCTCGCGATATTTCACGAGACTTTTATTTTTTTTTTAAACCTCAGTCTGAAAAATCCAAACAAAGAGCGGCTAAAACAAACAGTTATGACCCGAACGACTACTTTTTACTGTAAGTTATTATATTATCTCCCACTGTTTGACAGTTAGATTTTATTAGATTTGATTAATTTTACATAAAACAAAACAGTTTTATCAATTGTGAGAAAATTTTCTTCTCCTGCCTACAAATCTACAAGTTTAAAAGTTATTTGAGTTGTTAATGAACTATTTCACTGCAGTTTAATTAACTATTGTCTGGCGCTGAAAAGCTGGAGAGCTGTTTTTGGTCCTGAACTGTGTTAACAAAATATCTCCTGAACCACTGGATGTGTTTTCATGAAACTTTCAGATCATTATCATAAATATCTACAACTGATTAACTTCTCGAGTCGACCCCATTCAAGATGGCTGCCACAGCCGGCTGACGTCAAACACGTCAAAAACTCTTAGTTAGAGAGAGTGGTAGTAACTGAGACTGACCCCAAAACATATTCTGTTTGTACAGAGTCTGTATAAAAATTAACATAAAACGAGAGAAATTTCATGTAAGTGTGAATGTTTATTACAGAAGAACATGTTGAAAAACAGCTGAAATTAGCTAAAAACAGCTGAAATTAGCTAAAAACTGCTGAAATGTAGCTGAAATGGAACAAACAAGCCTAAATTAGCAGAAGAAAGCAGAAAGAACATATATTTGCTGAATTAAGTTTTAAATTAGCAGAAACGAGCACAAAAATTAAGAAATTAACTACCGTAAAAATAATGAAATTTGCAAAAATAGCTGTAAAGGAACTTAAACTACCAGAAGGAAGTAGAAAGAGCAGAAATGAGCGCAAAAAAAATGTGGACGTAGCTGAAAAAGCTGAAATTATTATTATTTCATTTACCCTTTATTTACACAGGTAGTGTCATTGAGCCACGAGGACTCGTTTTCAAGAGAGACCTGTTCAGGGAGCAGATGGTGGGGGCTAAATGCCTTGCTCAGGGGCTCAGATTGGGGCGAATGAGGGTGGAGGCAGGTGTGGGTGTTTCACCTTTTCCACTCACATTTTGATGTTGACGGTACTGGCCGGGAGTTGACCCTGCAACTTTCCGATCACAGGCTCATCTTCTCTAACCTCTGCTCCACCACTCCCCCATTAAAATGCTAAAATTAGCATAAAACAGCTAAAAGTAGCTGGAATAGCAGAAAATGCTGAAAGGATCATAACAAGCTGAAATTATCATAAATAAGTTCATTAGGCTGAAAGTAGCAGAAATTACCACAAAAAACTTGAATGTATCTGAAAACAGCTGAAATTAGCTACAAAAAAGCTAAACATGTGGCTGAAAGGGTAGAACAAGCTTAAATTAGCATAAGAAAGCAGAAAGAACACGTTTGCCCAATTAGGCTGAAAGAAGCACAAAAAGTGGAAATTACCTGAAAAAAAGCTGAAATTAGCAACAACAACAAAACCAGCTGGAACGTAGCTAAAAAAGCAGAAAGAAGCTTAAATTACCAGAAGGAAGTGGAGAGTGCACATTTTTACTGAATTAGGCTGAAAACAATTGAAATGAGAATAAAATGTGGAATTATCTGAAAAAAATTAAATTTAACATAAAACAGCTAAATATTAGTTGAAATAACAAAAAAAATGCTGAAATTATCAGAAGGACGTTAGAAGAAGCACACAAATGTTGTAGTTAGCAGAAAGAATCTGAAAGGAGCACAAAACAGTTGAAAAACAGCTAAAGTTAGCTGAAAGTAGCTGAATTTTTTTTATATTTGCAGAAAGAAGCAGAATCAGAATGAAAAGTGAAAGGAGCCGTAAAAGTTTTTAAAGATCTAAAGGATGTAAAATGAGCTCCATTAATTTTCTATGAGGGAAAAAAATGTCAGAAAAGGCTGAATATTTCAAACAGCTAAAGTTGCACCAAAAGCCACAGCAGGATTGTCCTGAAAGAGCCGAACATTTTGATTTATGGTTTGTTGAATAGATGAAAACTGTGGAAAGATGCTGCAAAACGTACGGAATAGTTTAAAGTTACTGGAATACAGAACAAAATAAATATGAACAGGAAAACAACAGTGTGCATGCTTAATAACCATTCACACACATATTTAAAACAGTGGGACAGTTAGCAAAATATCTCATGAACAATGGTGGATATTAATGAAACTTTCAATAAATAATCAGATTAATTTCCACTCTGCTCGTTTTAATCAGCAATCACTGAATTTTCTCTTCAAAACTTTACCCAAAGTTTTTTTTTTAATTTATCTTATCTCTTCCATAAAACACGGTAGAAACATGTGTCCATGAGACACGTGTGCCTCTTACAGTTCAGGAACGTTTTCACTACGACTCACTGTTTTCACACAGCAACAGTCTGTTTGAGGCTTACTTTCTGCTCCGCCTCTCTGTCTACCTTATTTATCAAGAGTGGGTGACAGACACAGGTGCGTGGTTTCCGTGGTAACCCCATCAGACCACTGTCAGCCTCTTTATCTCGTCTGTTGTTCCTGGTTCTTTTTACTGCTCTGCTAAGGTTTACAGACCAAAAAGTCGGCCATTTTGTTTGCGTGGACAGGAAGTAACGCTCGTTATTTGTGAAGCGTTGACACGTTTTGTAAAAACCAACATTTTATTGCAATTTGTCTGTAACGTTGCTCTGTGGCCACAGGGTGAAGCTCCATCTGTTGCACCGACTGCGTGCCGTTAGAACTCAAACCAAATGTTTTATATTTTATTTGTGTTAAATTCAGTAAAAACGTCTTAAACCTGGTTTCTCTTGTGGAGCGTCGCTCTGTGGTTGCCATGACAACCGGAGTCCAAGTTCATGTTTGGGTTGTTGATGTTCACAAAGTCAGGAAGCTCTGCAGCACTCAGATAGTCAAGGTCCACACGTGCACACACACACACACACGTGCACACTCACACTAAGCGTCTGATAAGTTTGTTTCAAAGTCCTCGTGCTCCTCCGGGCTGCTCAGGAAGTGTTGTTGTTGTGAGAACCTGAGCAGACGTCAGGCTGAGCAGCGTGATGTTTGTTGGTTCCTTGTGCTTCTCCTGGGTCGGTGGAAACAGTGTGTTTGTGTCTCCAGGGATCAGAGCGTGGCGTGGTCCAGACCTCGACGTGTTTCTGTGTCGACCACAAACTGCGTCGTCACTGCAGGACTGAGCACAGACAACGCCCACCACCAGCACAGTGAGTGTGTGTGTGTGTGTGTGTGTGTGTGT
>JAVCKU010135585.1:0-11847 GCA_032273985.1 Hypsolebias coamazonicus
GACAGGTGTGGCTGCTTCACCTATCCCACCCACATTCTTGATGTAGTCGGTACCGGGGCTTGAACCGGCGATCTTCCCATCACAAGCTCACCTTCTTAACCTCTGCGCCACCACTCCCACCACCAGTTTTGCTGCTTTACGTTAAACATCAGAATTGCATACCATCAAGCTCTCAATAAATATTATACAGCCTTTCCCTCTCATGCACACCGAGGCACAATTTATAGTTACCAATCAGTCTAACGTGCATGTTTTTGGTCTGTGGAAGGAAACCGGAGTTCCTGAAAGAACACGCATGCACAGAGAGAACATGAATACTCCACCCAGAAAGGTCCCCAGCTTGCATTTGATTTGCCAACCTTCTTGCTGAGATGCAGTAACTCTACTAACTGAAGCACTGTACCACCTATTATAAAACTTCTAAAAACTATTTAAAAAAAATTCTGTAATGCCATTGTAACTTGGTAATTTCCCAACAACGGCTGTCTGAAATTGCTAGTTGTAGTGTAAAAACTGGATATACACATTGTCTTAATATTTTCACCTTTATTAAAAATTACAATTTATATGTATATGTATTTTTTGTGAATTTTTTTTATTTTTTTTAAATTAGGTATTTACAGTGTTTACTCAAAACAGGAGGAATATACTCCTGAATATTCGTAGCTGAAAGTCCAACACATATGTATGAAAAAAAGACATCATTTGTTCTGGGTAAAATTATGCTCGAAATATCTGAAATATTCAATTTGACTAGAAGAATAATCATGAAAGAATGATTTTATTTTTTCTTCTAACCAATAAATGATAACAGGTTTACCATATAAGTCAGGGCTACAGGCTTTGGGAATCTGTAAATACAGTATTCTTAATTTTTCTGTCTCAACTTTCCTGCTGAATTTGGGTCAAAATTACCCACAAGGTCTCAGTTGATGCCTCCTGCATTGATTTGGGAGCTTGAAACCGTTATAGTTTAAATAAAACTGCAGCTATTGCTTTTTTTTGGTGGGGGAGGAACAGACTTTGCCTCATATACAGTATTTGTGTCTGACTGTGCAGCCAGCTGCTGCTGCCGGAGGAGAGACGGCAGCATCAGCAGCATCGCAAGTAGTTAAAGCCGATGCCGCACCGCAAGCACAGCCAGCATCCCAGCAGCAGACCGCACCTCCCTCTGTGGTCAGCTCCACTTCCCAGCAGGCCGCACAGACGCCGTCCAGCCCCGCCCCACCTCAGCGCCCGGTGCGTCGCAAGCAGCCAAACCAGGCTCAGCAGCCAGACACTCAACTTTCTCCCAGCAAACCGGCACCCGTTCAGCAGGAGATCGTTCAACCATCAGCTGCTCAAACTCAGCCTGCTTCCAATGAGATCAACCAAATATCATCTCAGCCAGTAAGAGTCCCAACACACAGGAGCGCTGTGGAGCTACCAGTTGTATTTTTTGTCCTTTTATATTTTGTATTCTGCATGGTTCATCTTGTTATATCTTCTTGATCAGACTCCACCTGAGACTCCAAAGACATCTGAAGAACGAGGTGAACCGAATGAAGTGGTCGTTCCGCTCAACGATTCCTCACAGCCGCTGCAAGGAGACAATGGAAGTGCTGCTCTCAGTCAGTAAGTTTTTAATCTTTGTTTTATGCATCCAGACCTACGTAAGAAAAGTCACGTGGTCTTTAAAAATCTAAAACAGTTTTGTTTTAAGTCATGTTATGTAAAAATTAATTAAAGCCATACCTTTTTACCATTACCTCTGCCTTTGTTGCATTTATGAGCTACTTATGTTTATAATGCTTCTTGTAGATCACTGACATCTCCTCAAAGCCTGTCGGTTCAGCCCAACTTTTGTGATGCGGCACAAGACCAAAGCACAGCTGCATCCACTGCTGGTGCCACCAGCAGCTCCACACAGCCGGCGTGGAACCCGTTCGAAGACGATGACTTCTCCAACCTCGCTGCTGAAGGGTTCAAAACTGATGACAAAAAGACGACGGGTAATGCTTGTTTTTATTTTTTCATATGAAATATTTTGAGGTTGGTTGATGTAAGGTTATGAAAAAGATCACGCTATTATCTTATTGTTATACCATTAAAATAGGGGAGACATACAGCAAGGTTTGGCAAGTTAAAATCAAAATCTGGTCACTGTTTTCAAAAAAAGATGAACAATTATGACTGATGAGATGGATTTTTTTTTTTTGGTACTAGATTTACTGTCAGATTCTGAGGCAGCATCACCTGAAGAGCTGATACCAGGTCTGCAAGCTTCATCCGTGGAAAACACACCTCAAGAAACAGGTATGCTACTTTTTTAAAAGTTCTACATTCAACAAGTTCAGGAGTTTTTGTTTTCTTCTTCATGTCTGTAGGGCTGAAAGCAACAACGGCTTCATTTTTAGAGTGCTACGATAAAAGAAAGAGAAATAGAAAACGTATAAATATAAATAGGAATATTCTAACTTTCAACTTTTCTTCATTGTGCTCGTTAAATGCAACCCGTCGTAAATTAAGGCCTAAATGATGCAAGTCTGGCTTCCAGTGTTGTTTTTGAATTTGTTTATTAAAATTAAACTCTTATTAAAGCACAATAAGCTATTAGAGCAGTTAAAAGTTCAATTTTAAATAATCTCTAGTTGAACTATAAAGTTTTAAATGGTAAAAGTAGTTATGTCTAATTTAAAACCATTTGAAAAGGACAAAATTGCTTATCTAAACAAGGTAAATCCATCCATCCATCCATTTTCTTGACCTGCTTTCCATGCAGGGTGGCAGGAGAAGCTTGTGTCTATTTCCAGCCGTCACTGTGCGAGATGCGGGCTACACGCTGGACAGCATTTTTTAAACTTTTCACTCGGATCCTGAATCATTTGTGAATTTCTCTGCTTCTTGTGCCCCAGCTGAAAGACCAGCTGCTTTTGGGGACGCGGGAGCCTCACTGCTGGTTGTCCCAGATCCTTTCCATACCCTCGAACTGTCAGACACTCCAGGTAATGCTCATCAGTTCTGTACACGTGCATGTATAGTATTCTCTGTAGGTCATTGCACACATTGGTACTTTTACAGTACTTTAGTGTTTCTACGACTGCAGGGATCTCTTCTAATTTTTTTTTATTTTATATGATGTTTCTAAGACTTGAAATGTGTTAGAATAAGAATAAGAATAATACTGCTGCCTGATTTATTTAGTATGTTCTATTTAGATGGGAGGGGAACAGATTTTCCATTTATTTTCATTTCAGTAAAGATGATTTAAAAAAAATGATTTTTTTTCACCCTATAAGTTGCAGTTTTTTGCATAATTTTCATTCATTCAACTTTTATTTAGCCAGGTTAATCCCATTGAGCCTTGTGGACTCATTTACAAGAGAGACCTTATTTCTTTAACAAAGAGTGATGACAACAGTGAATAATGATGACAACAATAGACAGTCACAAAAGAGGCATACAAATTTAAATTTCTTTCTTTCTTTTTTTTTTTGTCTTCTTTTTTACATACCCAGCGACTTAAATGCCAAAACGACACATTTATGGATTTTTCCATATTCATAAACCAATTTTTGGCTGAGATATGACCGTTTTCTTTAATTCTGACTGAAAATATTGAACACTACCAATTTCAGCCGCTAGATGATACTCGAGTAGTATGGCATGCCACTGTATCATGTAATAGGTAAAAGTGACAATTAGTGACACAGTCTACTTGCCATAGTCTGCCACTGTCGTCTGCCTGGAGCAACCGTCAAATCAGCTTCATTTTGCTGCGCCGCCCCGGCGAAACGCAGCTGATTTGACCACTGAAGTGCATTTATTAAGTAAAAGTTCAACTGAGACACACCTTCACTATAAAGTTGAGCAAACAAATAATTGTTTTAGGCGCTTATCTTGTTAAATTCTTGTTAAAGTCCTCCTGTGCACACCCCATGGCTGCTATTTGGCAGCCAATCAATTTTTGGCACAACACCAGCCCACATTTCCGGGTTGTCAGCGTTGACGTGTAATAGATGCAACATATACGGTGAAGCAACACATTTATGAATTTTGTCACTTTATTGGACATATTTGGACTGATGCGACTTATAGGCGGTGCAACGTGTACGGTGGAAAATACGGTACTCTTATATGAATCTGCATCTGTGCCTGATTGTAATGTGTATAACAGATTAAGAACATTAAAGAACCTTGTCAATTGTCTTCCCAAAAATATATGTCTACTACTATTCTGATATTTTGAGCAAAGATTTATTTGAAATTAAAGTAACTTGTTCAAAGTTTGTTTTGAATCCACACAGACAGTTTAAGATGCAAAGTTTGCTTTTTTAAACATTACAGAATTGAAGTAATAAAGTAACATCTGAGTTTGTGATAAAAAAAAAAAAGAAATTGTCCTCTGGAGTAAATATATACTGTTTTAGAACATGTATTTATCATCACATTAAGGGGCTGGTAAAGCTGAAAATTCACATAAAAATATCTAAAAATGATTCAATGAGGCTTTAGGAACACGGAGATCTTGTTTTCTGAAAGTATGAAATGTAAAGTTATTTAAAATTGATGTTGTACAAGCGTAGTAAAAACTTTTAGGTTTTGTTTGCATGAAGGTGTTGAAAATTATATTTTAATAAAAGCGTGATTTAAAATGAACATGATGAAAGTACATAAAAATGGAAAATGCTAGTACAGTAATCAACTTCTACCAATGATATGGACGTTTCTTCATTTTAAACTTTGTTCTTTCATTCACGTGTAAACAAAATAACACCTTGTTTTCTGTTTTTGGATGTTTTTATTCACCTCTTCCTTCATTCTTTCTGGCACTTAGAGAAGCTGATCGAAGGACTGAAATCTCCCGACACGTCTTCACTCCTGCTTCCTGATCTGCTGTCGTTGTCCGATCCTTTTGGGGAATCTGTGCAGTCTGTGAAAGGTACAGATTATATGTTCTAATATCAAATAAAGGTTTTTTTTAAAAACATGAGCAGAAGCTTTCACGGCTTTGGATCTTGTAGAGCCCATCTTAAATATATTGTAAATTCTTTCAGGGGCAGCCTCTGACAACAGTTTAGCTTTTGTTTTTTTGTTCAGACAGAAACGTTAATGTGCTGAGCAGACTTCATCAATGCATAGAGTTAAAGTATAAAAATAAAACTACTTTTATATTAACTAAATCCTTTTTTTTAATGAAAAAGTGGTTGTTAATGGACATTTAGGACATTATTGTGCTGTATTTTGGACATGTTGTATTAATAAACAAACAGAAGGTTGCTTAATTTCCTTAAAAGCACAAAAAAGTTGCAGCTTATAATTCTGAGGATTTAGACATTTAGAGAAAGCTACATAACTGATTTCTCTTGTGTCTAATATTTGGTTTCTCCTGGCCTGACTCAGACCCCCTGGCTGCAGACGACTCTCTGCTGAGCTGCTCTCTGATCTCCAGTCCACCTCCTCCTGCAGGCAGCACCACTTCCTCTGTCTCGTCTGCTCCCACCTCCGCCACCTCTGCTTTGGATGATTTTAGCTTGTTGTCCGGAGACTCAGTGCAGCCTAAAGGAGGTAAAGCTCCTCGTGTTAAACACACACATATACTGGACCAGCTGCTCTGAGATGAATGTTCTATAAACACTTGTTTTCTTCCAAAAACGTTAATCATGTCTTCATGTAAGTGGATGTAGGGGGTTGGCTCAGCTGTGGCTGAGTCTAGTTTCAGTGTCTGCAGATGGAAGACTCCTGGTTCTGTCACTAGAAAAGGAAGTAGAAATTAATCAAAAGAAAAAGATGCAACAGTTTACAAGCGCTTGGTTTCAAGGGGGAAAAGTAAAGATGACACCTGAGCCAGTATAAAAAAATGTTTTTGTATTCTGAAGGTAGATTTCTCTGTGCTTGCAACCTGATCAAATGAGAAGGTAAACATCTAAATTACAGGCTTGTCCTCTGTGTCCTCTTGTCTCCAGCCAGTTTTGGGAGGCCACGTGAACTGTAATAGAAGAGGCTGTAAATCTAGCAGGCATAGACTGTCCTTTTTTTTTAAACGACGCAGTTCAGCCTCTATTCTGCATGTTGAAGTACAGAGCAGGGCGTCTTTTACCGTTTGGAAAATATATAGGAGATAGATGTACAGAAAATCAGATTCAGTGTGCAAATATTTGCTCAGACAGCAGTTGGCTGGCTTCCTGGAACCATCTGCTCAGTCTCTGAGAAAACACTGGTCTCGCTGCAAAATTTTAATCAGCATCATCAAACTAAGTCAGGATAGACTGATAAATTATGGTATTTGGTAGGGATGCACGATATTGGATTTTTGGCTGATATGTTAAAACTTATTTGCCCGATAACCAATACAGATATTTTATATACTTTCCTTTGTCAGAACATAGTCCACTTATTTAGGCTTATTTGCTATAAAAATTGTGGAACAACTGTAAGAGCTGGTGACATATATTCAGTATCAGCCATATGCATAACAATTTAACTTATATTAAATGAAAAGTGTTAAATGTTATTTATTAGCATTAGTCACCTACGATGCTGTCTCACTTGTGGAGGCTTGTTCCAGGTTTCTAGCTGCAGTGTGGGATCTTCTGCACACTTGTACATGAAGGACAGCCTTTTTAAGTTCAAAGTTTTTGTCTGTCCATTGTGCCGTAAGACTAATCATGCTAACGGAGCTAACACGACGTCCAAATGTCTGTGGTAAAACTCACCCAAGTGCTATCGGCTATTAGCTTCTCAATGACATTGGAAATGATGGCTTGTAACTCAGGTAAGGTTACGCCGGAAAAATATCTTTAACTGGGGAGGATGTAGCAAGGCTCAACGTAGTGTTGTTGTCAAGACCACTTAACCCGAGACTAAGTCAAGACCAAGACCAGAGTGTACCGAGACTGAGACAAGACGAAGACTTTTGGGGTCCGAGACCAAGACCAAAGGAGGGCAAGACCAAGTCAAGACCAAGACCTCAAGTCTTGGAGCTCAGTCTTTTCAGAGATTGTTATAAAATACTGAATTATTAGTTTTTATTATTATTATTAAATTCATGTTTTAGACTTATTGCTATAGAAAATCTATTCTGACCCAAAGTGCGGCCATGACTGGTTCTGAATGAGGCTTTACAGCAGAAAGCCGCTCCCCTCTCTTCTAGGTACTGCGTACTGGTGCAGAATCTTTTAGTGGTACACAGTAGTGCACCGTATATGCTTACTTTCACCCCTGGTTGCGACATTACGTTCTGTTGTCTGTAACATGCGAGTGCAAGGGGGTGGGCGTGACAGCAGTAACAAAAACATGTATTTAGCTATGAGTCACGTTATTGCTTGGATTTGAACAAGTACATTTTGCACCCAATGAAAGCAAAGATGTTAAAAAATAAACTGGACAATATTCAGTCAGTTTAGTGATGTTTCCACAGTTGTGGTCTTGACTGGTCTTGAAATAAAATCCTGAGTCCTCAATGTCCAAGACCAAGACCAAATGTGGTAAGAGTCCGAGACAAGACCAAGACTAGCAAAAAGTGATCTTGAGACCGGTCTCAAGACAAAAACCGGTCTCGAGTACTACAACACTAGCTCAACGTAGTCCAAAAATCTTCGGAATCCGCTATAACTCAATTAAAAAATTAAATAAACTTCCACACCGCCCACATTTTGACTTCTTCCTCTCCACCGTGATCAGATCAGGTAGACGCATGTGACATCATCACATTGTGCTGCCGCTGCAGGCATCCTTGTAATACGGTTGTCAAACAAAAACAGCACCTTTTATATCTGTGAGTTATTTTGATGGAATGGCCGATGTCTGATATTGAACTTTAATGCTAATTTCAGCCGATACTGATACCATGTCAATAATATTGTGCATCCTTATTTTAAACACTAGTTTGTGCTAGCATAAACAAGTCTTCTATGATGCTATCATCGGCATATAATGTGACTCGATACATATGGGCACAAGTTCCAGTCAGATATTTTGTGTTTGTAGATCAGGCTGCGTAGTTGTGAATTACGTTTCGTAACATTGCAAAATTAAGTGGCTGAGAATTTCTGCATTGTGCACGTGTAGATAGGAATGTGTGCATGTAAACAATTTTGAATTTGTAAAAGATAATTACACATTACAGAATTTTATTTTGATAAAGTCTGTTTACAGATACAAAGAAAAAACTAAATGTAAAACTCTGCGCTCAAGTTCCCAAACATGCGTGTGCGTTTCAACTTGCATGTAAAAATTATGACAGAAGTTTCGTCCTCTCAGCTGATTGTTGAACGTCACATCAAAAGAGGCTTTTCCTTTTTGTACTGGCGTGAGCTTCACGGAAGCCTTCTGAAATCTTCATCTGTCCCTCCATTACATTCTTCTTTCTTCTACTCAATGATTACAGCAGCTGTTCGAGTGACACATGCAAGCCTTTCGATCTGCTGTGTGTGTTCTCATTTATACAGATGTTTGTCTCCTCCCTACCAGCCAGATGTTTGTCAGGACGAGCTGAGTGTCATTCTGAGGAGAAGCTCTTGTTCTTATTTTTATCCACTCGCTCTGTTTCTTTCACTCAACCTTTGCATTTTTCTATATCTCTGATGTTTTTTTTAAATCACTGTCAGATGAATTTGGAGATTTGATTATTTATTTTGTATTGATAGGAATAAAGGAGGAAGTGAAAAAAAGGAGAGGGTTGACAGGAAACTTGAAAAATGAAGAAATAGAGAATATCTTGTTAGTTAAAACTGAATCATTTCATCAGAATCTAATTAGTTATGTTTTACTTAGAGCTGTAAAAAAATCAGATTAAATATAATTAACTTATAAACAAATGATTTGATAGAATGTGTTAATTTCAGTTTTATTAAACTGTGGTTGATAAATAAATAAAGGTGCTTAAACTAATTTTTTATGCCATCTATTCATTTTTAGTATTATAAATAATATATATACTGTACTCATATACTTATCATTTAATATTATACTAAAATATTAATGTTTATAATATTGATGATGATTTTGAAAATTAATAAGAAGGATAAATAACAATTTTATTACATAAAAGTCATGTTAGTCGGAGGCTATGGCAGCTCAGTGGTCAGGTCTGAGGCCGTTGGTTTGAGTCCAGGTTACGTCAGAAAGGAAATCAACATTCACTGACATAAAATAGTAATTAGTCAAGGTTTTCTAAAGATACCAACAGATTGCGATGAGTCTTCACTTCATCGCAGTCTTCCACCTGAGCAGAGCATTGATGATGGCAGGAAGTAAAAAAAAAACTCCCTTTTAACAGAACGTAAGGCCCAACAGAATCAAAACATGGGTCAGGACTCACAGGGGTCACAGAGGTTGCAGAGGGGAGTAGCTAAAAGGAAAACATCAATAATTCATTTCAGCAGTGAGTTTGTTCATTTGTCAGGTGTGAACTGCAGTGTTTTGGCTCTGAAACCGTTCATTCGGTCCCTTTGGACCGGTTTGACCGTCTACCTGCAAACAGCACGGCAGCTGTAGCGTTAGCTTCAGTACCAATGCTAACAAACATGTTTTGGATTTAAATGATAGCTTAAGCTTGATCCGCTGATGATTCAAAACAAAAACTTTTAGGCACAATTTACACACGACTATGTCCTTCTGCACGTCCCCATGGGGATTATTTTATTGAACAGAGCAAACCGACAAAAAGAAAAAAAAAAAGGCGAACTATTTCAATTTCTTCTTGGCTGTGTGGAAACAAAGGTGCTCTGTCCCCCTCCACACCCCCTCCCTTCCCCAAGGTTATGGACTTGTGACAAAGCTCAACCAAGCTGGCTGATAAACAAACACCTCTTATTAGGACTATGGCTGGTGGTGTGTGTTGGGGTGGGGGTGTCGCTAGACTGTGCTGTGCTACAACCTTCCCTCAAACTCAATGCCTCCACTGGCCCCCCTTGCCTCTCCTGGCACAGCAACCTAGGAGATGTGAAGGCGCCAAGGGCTGCGTCGCTCACATGGTGGCCATGTTGGTACCCCTACCCACTCCACACACATGTATTTTGTCTATTTATGTTGTTTTGCTGTAGTAGATTTTTTTTATGCCTCAAACCATGCCTGTCAAGGACACAGTGTGAGAGATATTTGTTTAATACCTCTCTCCTTATGTTTCTGCCCTTTTTCTTGTCCAAGCAACAGGGGCAGAACATCTTAGAAGCTGCAGGCCCCTGTTCATTTCTGTCCATCTTTAGGATGGCTGTACAGAGAGCGATTCTGTTGTACTTCATTGGGAAAGGATATTAAAAGCATCCTGATTCTGAAATGGCGTGCCCTCCATCACTATTCACCAAACGTCTTGAGCTTTATGCAGATGACAAAATATTTTTAAGTGCATTCTTACCTCACACCAGGCCGGATCATGAGCATCGGTGTTACTTGTGGCATTCCTGGGTGCAGGCATCAAGGCTGAGAGATTTCACTGGATTGACCAAATACATTGCATGCAAATGCATGCAGAACATGAATAGCTGAAATACAATACTCTATAATTTTTTGCAGACTAAACAGCATTTTACATAATAGATATTGTACATGGCGATAATTTTCCCATATATTGGGTGGCTGAAGCAGCTCAACATGTATTGCATAAAATGAAACCAAACCAGAAATTACATCAAAACTGTGGGAAAAAAAATGTATAAATAAGGAGAGTGATGGGAGAATGAAAAAGAAAGTGACTATGGATTAAAGATACGAGCCACTCTCCACTGGCCTCCCAGATTGCTTCTCTTTAAAAAATAGAAATGGTGGGCTGAATAGACTAACACAAAATCAATAGCGCCCGCCGGTTTTTATTATTATTCTGTTTACAACATAGCAGCAATGTTTCTTTCCTTATTTTAGTGCTGCACACCACCTCAACACTCCCTCCCTCTGTTGTCGTTCTTCCCTACAGTCCTTTGCGTTTCCCCAGCCCTTTGCCATCTTTCTCTTTTATAATGGAGCTGTGGCATTTTCTCATCTTCTAAGCACATTAAGCACAAAGAGAGGTGGACCAGCTTTATAAAATTTATAACTAGATTGTAAAGTCGTTGCTGCTACAACCTTTAGGCCTGCCGTGGCACCTAAATAGTTCCATCTCAGTCTCTCTTTTACTCTTTTCTTGGTCCAGTTTATTGTAGCCCAGGCTGGGCAAGAGCCTCATAACAGTTTTATTAAAAAATGTGATCCTGGCCAGCCACGGTCATACACTTCTAATGAAAGTACCTCTCTGTCCACAGTTAGTCAATATGCCTAATGTTACTCTGTTGCACTGCCCAGAGAAATCATTTCCTTCTGGTGAAGGAGGATTTCATGCAGCATCCTGAAAAACTTTCTATAAAACCAATTTCAGCCTTCGTAAAGGAGCAGCTTACTCAACTTGTGGATATAAATTCCTTTCTTTGTTCACTGTTGGGTGTTAAATGCCCTCAATAAAATGATTTGATTAAAATATCCAAGGCAGCATGGTGGTGCAACTGGTAGAGCTGCTGCCTCTCAGCAAGCAGGTCCCCAGTTCAAATCCCGGTCCGGGGGCCTTTCTGGGTGGAGTTTGCATGTTCTTTCTGTGCATGCATGGGTTTTCTCCAGGTACTCCGGTTTCCTCCATCAGACCAAAAGCACATGTTAGACTGATTGGTGACTCTAAATTGTCCTTAGGTGAGAGAGAGAATGGTTGTTTGTTTCGTTTGTCTCTATGTGTCCCTGTAATGTACTTGTGACCCGTCCAGGGTGTACCCCAGCCCTCACACAGTGATTGCTGGACATGGGCACCGGTGACCCCCGTGACCCAAATATGGAAGAAGTGGGTAAAAGATAATGGATGGATGGATGGATGGATGGATGGATGGATGGATGGATGGATGGATGGAT
>JAVCKU010135595.1:0-11845 GCA_032273985.1 Hypsolebias coamazonicus
ACAGTCATCCACCCACCAAAACACAGTCACCCACCAAAACAGTCATCCACCCACCAAAACAGTTATCCACCCACCATAATGCAGTTATAACAGTCATCCACCCACCATAATGCAGTTATCCACCCACAAAAACACTCATCCACCTGCCAAAACACAATCATCCACCTGCCAAAACATAGTCATCCACCCACCAAAATACAGGCATCCATACACTAAAATAGTCATCCACCCATCAAAACAGTTAGTCATCCACCCACCAAAACAGTCATCCACCCACCAAAACAGTCATCCATACACCAAAACACATCCACCCACTTGCCAAAACACACCTGTCTGGCTGTTGCAATTCTTTAAAAAAAAGTTTGCGACAAAAACTCTTTTCGTTTCTGGTTTTGTTGTTGCTTGTTTCAACACAACGCTTCTTGTGGGTTTAAACAGTAACTAAGAGAATTTGCTGAACTGACCTTAATCACTCGTCTGAAATAACCATAAGAAAAAGGCAACCGTTTTTATTAAATTCAGGTTAAATGTCTTGCCTTTTGACGTTCTCATACGTTGCATTGTTATGAATTAAACACAATTTTTTTAACTAACAGAATCAGTAACTACGACTCTGCTCTCCATAAAGTTGTTTTAGCTGTTCTTAGTCACTCATAATTCTTAAAATAATTATTATTTCTAGAATTACCCAGACTGAGAAATAAATAAATCTATATAATGATTTTTTTCCTTCTTTTTAAATACTTTTATAGAAACTCTGGTCATTAGTCGACCATGTACTTTGGTCAGGCAGAGCCCACCTGCTGTGATCGGTACTGCCCATCAGAATCGCACTGAGGAATGTAGGCTCCAACACTTGGGTATCCATCAGGTCCTCCACTCTGCAGGCTGTCTCTGTGCTGCTCACACTGGCTCTTTGGACGACCTGTGGATCAACGGACATTTGATTCATCATCTTGAACCTTCTCACACCATCAGGTACCCATGGTTCTGTTACCAACCTGTTAGTTCAGAGCAGTAGAAACCATCACCATGAAACCCAGGCTGGCACTGGCAGTGGAAGGATCCCAGTTCATTCACACATCTACCATTGACGTGACACGGAGAGGAACTGCACTCATCAATGTCTAAAAAAAACAGTAAAAATAAACTAAATATTCCAGAAATTCAAGACCTGGAATTCTTTATATGCCAGGTTTTAACCTAAGATTATCTTACATTCAGAAACAAAGAGTTGTAGCCATTTTGTTCATACCTTCTAAGTAACGTTAAGAGCAATATCAGGCTCAAAGTATATGTTGTGAATGACTCTCAGCTACTACCACACCACTCACTCTCTGTAGAAATGATTGAGTTATAGTTATTTTTGTGTTTGCTAAATTAGATTAGCTGGGTTAGACATCTTGAATTGGGTTGAGAGCAAAAGTCAATCAGTTGTAGATGCTTCTCCAAAAAGCATCCAGTGGTTCTTGAGATATTTTGCTAACAAACAGGCTTGACTGCAAGAGTTAAAGCCAGAGATTTAAACAAAGTTCTTGTATAATTACTGCTTTATGTGTTAAAGGTGACTCCCTGTTACAAACACATACATTTTAGCTAAATATCTGCAAAACTGACAGAATAGTTGCCATTTTTTGTGGTTCAGAAAATCAGTTGACTTTAGCAGCCATCTTGAATTGGATTGACTCCAAAACTTAATCAGTAGTAAAAGAAAATCCAATGATAACATTCTTAGAGTTTCATTCAAACTTGTCCAGTGGGTCAAGAGATATTTTACTAACTGACAGAGTAGACGCCAACCGTTATAGCAAGTTTTTACAAAAGATCTTAAAGGATCTCTTGGTACAATAATGGTCAATCAGGTCATCTGAACAGTTACTTTTTAGTGGAAAGACGTTTCACCCTCTATCCAGAGGGTTTCATCAGTCTGAGGAGTCCCAAGTAAACTGTTTTCCCCATTAAGCAGTACACTCCTTAAGTGGACCGACCAGTTTGCTGGTGGTTTCTGGGGGCTGTCCTGTCCCCCCCCCACCCACCCACCCACTGACTCCGCCAAGGCAGGCAGCCACAATAAAAGTTGTTCAAGACATCAAAGTTCATGCTCAATCATCCAGGTACAAAATCCAACAATGGTAAATCAGGTCAACCCTCCGGATAGAGGGCAAAACATCTTTCCACAAAAAAAATAAAAAATAAAAAACTGTCCAAATGACCTGATAGACCATTATTGGATTTTGTACCACGATGATGCATGAACTTTGATGTCTTGAACAACTTTTACTGTGGCTGCCTGCCTGGGAGGAGTCAATGGGGGACAGGACGGCCCCCAGAAACCATCTTATCACCAGCAAACTGGTTGGTCCACTAAAGGGGTGTACTGCTTAATGGGGAAAACAGTTTTCTTGGGACCCCTCAGACTGATGAAGCCCTCCGGATTGAGGGCGAAATGTCTTTCCGCAACAAAGAAACTGTCCAGATGACCTGAATGACCATTATTGGATTTTGTACCTGGTGAACGTTCTTAGTGCTTAAAGTGTGTGCAGGGGATGGATATCAGCTACTACCACAGCAAAATTTGGGTCAGTACTTATAAAGTCAACTGAGTTATGGTAGTTTTTGTGTTTGCCGATTTAAAATTGGCTGTGGCAGTCGTCTTGAATTCGGTTGACTCCAAAAGACCTCCAGCGGTTTATGAGACATTTGTGACCAGTGTTAAAAAATGAGTAAGAATAAGCCCCAACTGCAGTGCAAAAAGACAACAAAAACACAGAAACAGACTATACCATAATATGTACTCCTTCTACAGGCTTATAAACATTTCTTGTTGTGGCTTATTTTAACAGCATGGGTCACATTTTGCTAACAAATACAAACAGACCTGGTGTAACAGGCCATAGTATGCATCCAGTCCAGACTATACCTGGTGTTAAAGGGTCCTTGGCCAGATTATACTTCAGGTATGTGGTCCAGTTCATTCCCCTCAACCAGATTATACCCCCATGTAATAGTGTTGAGTCATATACACAAGAAATACTGAACTTTATTAATTATTTAATACATAAAAAGCTCATAAAACTTATTTTTCCATATAAAAAGTGATAGGTAAAATCTGGAAAATAAATTAACCATCCCTCCTCGTCCCACCAAACTCTACTCCCTTGCCCAATAATTCTCAGTCGGGTCATCTGGACAGTTTCTTTTTTATTTACCGGTAAGCGTTTCACCCTCCATCCGGAGGGCTTCATCAGTCAGGGGAGTTCCAGCAAACTGTTTCCCCACCAAGCAGATGACCTGACTGAGAATTAATGGATTTGGTACCTGGATTGTTGAGCATGAACTTTCTTGTCTACTCCCTTGCATGCATTGTTGGCCAGTGGCTGCCATGTTGAATCTTCGGTTTAGTTAAGAAGGCTGTATATTTTCAGGTTGTGACTGTTTTATCACTAAAAACACCTAATGTTTCTCACGTCTTGATGACGAATTGAAAATTCGACCAATTTACTGTTAAAATTCAGTCCTAGATCACGATTCCACTGATACGTTTAATTAGACATCGTATGAGACTGACTACCACGTTAGATGGATATAATCTGTTCTGGAGGGGTACACTCTGGCCTGGGCTAAACTAAACCCAGATTTAATCTGGGCAGGGGTTCATTTGGCCTGCTACACCTGGTAATAAACATCAGCAGTGGGTGATGAAGATGTACTTTGCAGTTTGGAAGCTTTTTAATGACGTTGAATTCACTTCAGAGGGATTTTAAATGTAAGCTAAATGTGATTTAAAGGGACACGTCATTTATCAAAGAGGGAGGTAGTGAGGGTTCAGTGGAAGTTCACCCCAAGTTCACAGTGATGGGTGAACAGAGGACACACACATATACACAGGACCTCACTCCTCCACACATTCCAAACCAGTGTCTTCCCCTTCAGTCCCTGTCCTGCCTCCCCTCAGCCTCTCGTGTTCTCTCGTTCATCATCCCGCCTCACCTCTCTGTGTGCTTCAAGCTTTTGCAGCTGTGCACAGCTGTTGTGAAAGAAATCTCCTGCCTGAACTCTGGCCTCTTCCAAATATTCTACTCAGTGAGGAACACGAAGCACGACATGGTCCGAAGCAGCGATTAGAACCAACAAAGGGCGGAATAAGAGCGCCGTGGTGGGGAGATGAGTTTGTTGTTTTTATATTACACTGTTTTAATTAACTGAACTTGGAAAGAAATGTAAAGAAGAAGTTCTTTTGAAGTGGAGTTGTGTAAAAATGAATACGTATCCTAGTTATTGTAGATGTAGCAGCAGTCAAAGGTTTACATACAACCAATGGCCATGAATGTGAATGTTTTAGGTCTTTTAATGATCTACTGTATCTAAACTGTTGAATGACTGCACAGGATATACCTTTGATGATTAAAAAGCAAGCACTATAAGTACAAGTTTGAGTTTAGGGCCTAAACCATCAGGGTCAAAAGTCTACATACAGTACAGGCACAAAAATATACATGCATTCACCTAAACGTTGGAATAGGTACAGTAGTGTTGATGGTTTTAGAATGTCTTTTAATCTGACAAAGCTAAGACCTTTTAACTTCTATTAGTGATAATGAAAGACTGCAGCTCAAATCTTCCTTTTCCCAGCTTTGAAAAGATGTGTTGGATAGCACTGGTTGGACTGAGCAGCGCTCAGAAAGAAAGGATGTCAGGAACAACCCAGGAACCACCAAGGCTCAAACCTGCCATGAACTGGAAACTGTTGGAACAACAGTACTGTATTAATTAATGTCCGCAGTGATGCCAAATTTACGTCACTAAGGACTAAGAGGATGCTGACTGAGAAAGAAGCTCCTGCTCCAAAAAAGCTCGACTGAAGTTAGCAGCTGCCAACATGGACGAACCAAATACATTGTGGAGCAAAGTTTTATTGTCAAATGGGACAAAGAGTTGCCTTTTTGTTCACAATAGCATGTTTGGAAGGGTCATGGTCTGGGTTTCTAACCTGAACACTGTCCCAACTGTCAAGAATGGTGGCAGTACTATCATACTATGGTACTGGTGCACAAAGGGAAATAAATAATGAAGGTCTACCTTCAAATTCTTCAACTTCACCTCGAATCAACAGCTCAACAACTGAATGCATTGGTTTCCACCAGGACAATGATCTTGAACCCATATGGAAACTGGTTTGTTTGACTAAAGCAAGCTGGCATTTAGCTTCTAGAACAGTCGTCCCAAAATCCCAAACTCAACCTTAGTAAAAATATGTGGACTATGTTTGAAAGTGCAAGTAAACCAACCAATGTAAATAAACTCCACCAATTCTGCCAATAGGAGTGGTCAAATATCCACCCAGAATTATGTCAGATTGTTTTCAACCGCGAAGACCATGTGGTCAAAGAGTGTGTGTATGAATTTAATTCACAATAAAATGTAACTTGTGCACACGATTCTTGTTTTAAAATTCATTAAAATTGTATGTTGTATAATCATCCTACCCTGAAACAAGAGTATGGCAAACGGCACGTCATACACCAGTTGACAAACTATTATACAGCAATCTCTGGCCTGGACAAGCAAAAGACCTAGTATAACCTTTGACCTTGATTTGTTACCATGACCTTGGAAGTGGGATGAAGAAGCGTATATAGACTCTGTCTAGTGATGATGCATATGTGTATTAAGTTTCATTGAATTATTTTCAGTGGATCAGAAGTTATGGGCATGACAAGAAAAAGTTTAGGGATGGACAGCTTACCGTAATGTGTCCGCCTTTGATGCGCATATAAAAAGAACAGTTTAAGTTAATCACGAAAGTCCAAACATTAATATGTTAAGCAATTTCTGAATACCTAGATGAGAGCTACAAACTCAGAAGTCTTCTACTCACCAATACAGGTACGCCTGTCGTATCCAAACTCGAAACCCCTCTGGCACTGGCAGCGGTGGCTACCGGGAAGGTTCAGACACTGCGAGTTCTCACCACATGAGCTCAGACCCTAAGCACACTCATCAATGTCTGAATCAAAGAGAGAACAAGATAATGTCATGTTCTTTTTACCAGTAAACCAGGTATACGTTGTCTGAAATCGACATGGGGCACCATACATATGGAAACAAACGCTGTAATTAGGTTGATGATTGTTAGTATAGCATGTACTAGAACAACACCTGGACTGTTGGTTGTAAAAGGAGTTGTGCAATCGGTGGGAAATACGATGGTCCTCCTATGGGAGCCGAGACTGCGCCGGGGGCCTTCTCAGTTCTGTCAGCAGGAGAGACAGACTAACTGCTGGCGTACTGACAAGACGCTCACCAGCTAACAGTCCTTGAAATTCCTACAGCTTGTGAAATAATTTTGATAAAAGGACAGATGACAGTACCGCTGGTTCCATTCATACAGTCCAAACTTGAACCGTCAACACTAGACGGGCAGTTGCTGATGAAACACAGACACACTGCCTTGAACTGTCTTCCCCTAAATATGTGCGTGTCTGTGTGAAGCCAAGACCATTAGTGTGAGAAAAGGCAATAACGCATCATTACCAAACCCGTAAATGTGGAAATTAACAGCCATGGTAAGAAGGCAGTACGCCAACCTAAAACGAACAACATGTGCAACATGGGTACATGTTTATCTGACAAAAGCCAAAACGCAAAAGAAATCCAGGTACGCTCAAGTAATTATCTTCTATATGACTTTATTCTTCTGACACATGGGTGTGGAGGATTTTTGGCCCACTCTTGCTTCCATTCATTGATGTTTCTGAACAACTCTCTTATGGTCCCACCTCAATTTTTCAATCAGGTAAAGGTCTGGACATCGACTGGACCGTTACAACACGACAATTCTGTGTTTGGATCATTGTGCTGTTGCATCAGTGGCCCAGTTTGATCCAAGCTTCAGTTGTCAAACAGGTGCAAAACTAGCCCAAATCATTACCTCTCCACCACCGTGCTAAATGGTTAATATGAAGTGTTTGTGCTGATATGCTGTGCATTGCTATTGATAAAAGCTTCCATTTTGTTTTCCAGTAAGGACCATTAGTGTATATCATAACTAGATGACGGACCAGAACACAGAAGATGAAGCCACAGATTATGAGCGCAGTATGATTTTTAACGCCACCCCTCTATGAGAGCAAATAGGACACTTCAGGTAATTGTTTTTCCAAGTTCTTTTTATGTTGAAACACATAGTCTTTACTTTGCTGATGAATCTTATATGTTTTTCTATAGCTTTAGTTTTGTTTAGTTTTTTAAGGCTTAAAAACGCCATGTTAGCTTGTTTGGGACATAGTGAATAGGGAAGACATGTAGTTGGGACTTAAAGACCCACATTTCTAGCGCAAAGACGAGGGATGTCTGGCTGAAAATACCACACGGCAGCAGCAGTAAACCAAACATTTTGTCCTCAGTTTTGGGCAATGAATGTTAAAATGTTGCTTTGTCCATCTTTCTTTATGGAATGCATGACTAGAACATTCTACTAGACATCTCAGTTTTGTTCTCATCTCATCTGACAAACCTGAGCAACGCTGTTCTTCTGCCGCCCTTCCAAACAAGCTATACTTGTACAGTCTTTATCTGAATGCCATGCCATGAACATCAATATGTATTACACTAACTGAGGTTTGTAGATTCTGATATGTAACTTTCTGGGGTTTTTGTAATTTCTTTTAGAATTGTACAATCTGTCCTTGGGGTGAAGCCCTGCATGTTGGGATATCCAATCTGCTTCCATCTGGACGCAGGTACAGTATCTGCTGCCCAGATGTGGGACGAACAGACTGAAAAACTCATTCATCCCTGTAGCGATCAGGCTTCTCAACTAATAGTGATGATTTCTGTACTCTTATTCTAATGTCTCAATGTCTTGCCTAGTATGGATGTTTTGTGTGCCTACTGACCATGAAACAAATTATTACCCCTTGGGGATGATAAAGATTCTTGAACTTGAACAATCCTGGGAAGATTGGTATCCGTCTTCCATTTGAAAACATTATTCCTTATTCCTCTTGAGATGGTCTTGCAACCGAAGTCGGTGGAATTGGACTCAGTTTTTATACACTACATCTGTGTTTTTGATCAGTTTATATAATTTGAAGACTTGATAAAGATTAAAAAAATACCTCTTTAAATGTAAAACTCTAAAATGGAAAGAGGGTAATCTTACTCTGCTATGTTTGCTCTCTTTATGCTCCAAAATGTAAGTCCACAAGTACAAGCAGCAATGAGAAACAGATGGCGTTACCGTAACAGTTGTGTCCATCTCCTCTATAGCCAGTAGCACACTGGCACCGGAAGTTCAGGCCCTCCAGTGGGATGCACTGGGCTGTGGTGTCGCAATCGTGGTTCCCAGAGTAGCAGGGGTTGACCAGTTCGTCCTCTGAAGAATCAGCTACAAAGGGCACAAGGAGTTCAAGAGGAACGTTTTCTGGAAAAGCGTGTTTTGCACAGTGATTATTTTTAATAGAACAAATCTCAAAATAAAATCTTCTCTGTTTGTTCTGAAACTCTCCATATGTTCTGAAATTAACTCAATATTCCTGGGTAACATCCCGATGATTACAGCAATGATTAGAGGACGGCTTAACCAAACGCACATGTAAAATCACGATGGATGAATTCCTATGCAATGGTTTCCTCGAAAAAGGGAGTCCCCTTTATGTTCTCGATATATAAACCATATGGATGAAGTAAGATGCACATGCATGGAGGACAGAGGACTACACGCAGGCAGATGAATGAGTCAGTAAATACGTGTTTCCTCATGGCATTGTGTAACTCAGACAATTTTCCCAAAAATACCTCTGACTAATTTTCAGAGTGATTCCATGTAAAATCGTCATGGGCGACAAGGGGACTAAAACACCAAGGCATGGTTGGGTTAGTGAGAAATTTGTGTCTGAACCTCAAAAACACTTTGTCTTGTTTCTGGTCTTACTTGAGTTTAACATCCCATTTGTTGTTTCAGATAAAAATGCAACACTTGTAAAAAAAAATACCACACATTACTGTGGGTTTACTTTCCCTCATACATTTTGACATCCAACTTTAAAGCAATCGAGTCAACACAAGATTACACCGCGAACATGTATCTGTTTTCAATGATGCGGTTTTAGAATTTGCTTTTTCGTTACAATCGAGGCGTTATTTGAAACAAACAACGCCTGAGACGTTCCTGATGTAAACAAAATGCACAACTCAAACCTCCTCAGGCCAGAGAGCAATTTTGGCTCATTACCAGGGAGGCAGACTCTTCAAAGTGCAATGTGGCCAGGAAGGAGGGCAGATGAGAGGCTGAGATGCACATGGACTAGAGAAAAAGCTCAGGGATAATTAGAGACAGAGAGAGGATGAAGGGGAAGAGGGGTGAAGAACAAACACACCCCACACCATCAAAATGAGGACTGCCGTTTCCCACCTGTTGCTTCTTACATAGCTTCTCTCACAACACACCGATTCATTCAGTCGCAAAAGATTCATGGGGGTAAGCCGAAGGTGCACTTCTATAATCCAACGAAAACGTGGAATTATCTTCCTGTCGTCAATTACTTTTCCCCACACACTGAAAACATAATTTTAGTGTATTGAAAAGTCATAGGAAAGTGGTGAATAAGGACTGACTGAATGAACGGACTAATTACACAAAACAAAAGGCTGAAAGGGCAGCACATGAAAAAGAGTACATCATGTGACACATTATACAGGTCCGTCTTGTAAATGAGTCCTTGTGACTCAATGAGACTAACCTGTATAAATAAAAGTTGAATGAGAAAAATACACCCATAGACAAACAGCAATTACAAAGCAATCCATTGCAATGACCTGGACAAGCAAATACTTTATATGACATTTGACCTTCAGTGTTTCCCCTACATTACTCGCCTTGGCAGGATGCTCATCTCTTCTGCGATTTTTGTTGAGTTGTGCGCTGTTTGTGCCAAAAGTTTTCGAGCGGGGGTTGGGGGGGTAGACGTAGATAGACATAAATATGTATATATATATATATATATATAAAATGCTTTTATAACTACTTGGATTTAATTGCTTTTTGTTTAATTATTGTTGTCTGTACATATGTTGTCTGTCTAAAATGGGTCTCTCTTGAAAATGAGTCCTTGTGATTCAATGAGACTGACCTGTATAAATAAAGGTTGAATGACTATGTATCTAAACATACGTATATGGGTTACACGGCTCAGTGTGAGGGAAGCGGAGCGCAACCTTAGTAGCTGACTAGCTAGCACATCTGTATTGTGTGCCGCCAGCTTAATATGACATCAGTGCTAGCAGTTTTCGACAGGGGGGGCATATCGGTTCAGCAGGCAGGGCGTTCAGTTCTGTTGACTGGGTGGAGCTAACCCTAGTTTCGAACCAGGAGATCGGTTGAATCCCCATAACTCCTTCCAGTGCGGTAGGAGGCGCTTTTAGCCTACAGCTGCATTGTGTGACATGGCCAGGATGAGGATCAGTTCCTCTAAATTCGAGGCCATGGTCTTGAGCCGGAAAAGGGTAGAGTGTCCTCTCCGGGTCGGGGAGGAGGTCCTGCCCCAAGTGGAGTTTAAGTATCTTGGGGTCTTGCTCACGAATGAGGGAAAAATGGAGCGAGAGATCAATAGGCAGATCGTGCGGCAGATCGGTGCGGCGGATCGGTGCGGCGGATCGGTGCGGCGTCTGCAGTGAATCGTGCGCTGTACCTGTCTGTCGTGGTGAAGAGAGAGCTGAGCCAAAAGGGGAAGCTCTCAATTTACCGGTCGATCTATGTTCCCACCCTCATCTATGGTCATGAGCTTTGGGTTGTGACCGAAACAACAAGATCTCGGATACAAGTGGCCGAAATGAGTTTTCTCCGCAGGGTGTCTGGACTCTCCCTTAGAGATAGGGTGAGACGCTCGGTCATCCAGCAGGGACTCAGAGTAGAGCCGCTGCTTCTCCACATCGAGAGGAGCCAGTTGAGGTGGCTCGGGCATCTGGTTAGGATGCCTCCTGGGCTCCCTGGTGAGGTGTTCTGGGTATGTCCCACCGGGAGGAGACCCAGAGGAAGACCCAGGACACGCTGGAAGGACTATGTTTTTCGGCTGGCCTGGGAACGCCTTGGGATTCCCCCGGAGTAGCTGGCCCAAGTGGCTGGGGAGAGGGAAGTCTGGGCCTCCTTACTTAGGCTGCTACCCTCGCGACCCGACACCGGATAAGCGGAAGATAATGGATGGATGGATGATAAACAAGATACTAGATTGATATTTTCATTGAGTGATCGATTCATTTTTATCAAGCCCATCTATCCATTCTTTTCCACTTGTTCCGAAGTCGAGTTGTGGGGCAGCATCTTAAGCAGGGAGGTCCAAACATCTCTTTCCACAGCCTCCTCTTCCAGATCTTCTGGGAGGACTCCAAGGTGTTCCCAGACCAACCAAGAGATGTGGTCTCTCCATCATGTCCTGGGTCTTCCCCGGGGTCTCCTCCCAGTCGGACATGCCTGAAGCGCCTCCCTAGGGAGGCGCCCAGGGAGTTTAGTATTCTACACCACCTTACAAACTAGCTGGGTTTTTTTTCTACTTTTCCTTTTAATTATCATTTTATTTTTCACTTGTTAAATAAATAAATAATTTGGATGCATCCTTTATGACTGTCTGTTGTTGTCTTTTTATCCACTGTTGTCATCACTATTTGCTAAAATCAGCTCTCTCTTGTAAACGAGTCCCTGAGGCTCAATGAAATTAACTTGTATAAATAAAGGTTGAATGACTGAACATTCTTACCAGATGAACCACCTCAACTGGCTCCTCTGGATGTGGAGGAGCAGCGGTTCTACTCCGAGTCTCTCCTGATAACTGAACTTCTCAGCCTGTCT
>JAVCKU010135668.1:0-11820 GCA_032273985.1 Hypsolebias coamazonicus
CATACATATAATTATTATAATAAATTCTGAAGGATTAGCTCTAAATACTGTTTGTGTTTTGGCAATGTTTCAGTTTTCCCTAAATTGTGAAGCAAGTACTATAAATAGCTGAGTTTCTGAGTGATTTGCTGCTCGCCTTTTTCTCTTGTTTGGATTGCCCCGATGAAGCAAAAAGGTGTGAATTAATTGTAAAAAAGATCATTTTTATAACTTCCTAACAGAGTACACACTAAAGTTTATGATGATGCTTTTACACTGACAGTTCTAATGACATAAAACTTTATAAGGACAGTAAATTTATCTGGAACAGAACTGATTCCGTACTTGGATGACTCCCATCTTTGCACTGGATGATGCACCGACTACATTAGAAAGTAGCTGGATCATAACAAGTTTAGAAATAAATCTCTTTCAGTGTGAAGGATATCAAGATTCTGCTATGGTTTTATGGGCATACTCCAACCAAAGTTGAGAAACCAGCTGTCACTGATGTAGTTGTGGGATGAAACTTGCGTCATTTTGCTCTCTGCGTAGCTTTGTCCACTTGCTGCTTGCTCTCGACGAAGATGGTCACTTCACCAGCTCCTGCCTCCCTCCTGTTTTTTGCTCTCTTGTCCTGTGAATATTTTTTCAGATTCTCTTTCTCCATATCTTCTGAATTGTAAATTATGGATCTGGTCAGCTGGTCTTGCAACACAATTGATACAATTTTCTCAACGAGAAGGTAGGGTGAAGGAGCGCCCTCATGCCCTGAAGGGACATTTATGTTGAGATACACCATGGATTCCTGGGGTCATTGGAAGATGGTGTGTCTGTCTGTACTGTCAATTGAGGACATGGAAGAAGCATACATGATGGGATTTATGATAGCAAGATTTCTGCTTTTTGGAATCAGTGGGCTTCTGGTTTATCAACAAATTCGGAAGATGTTGGCAGCGGATCTGGCAATTCCGAGGCTACCTGCCATGTGTGAAGGAATGTGCCATACTTCGAGCGCCCAGACTCAGATACTTTGTGAGCTAAGCCATCAGCCGGATACAATTTCTGAGAATCGCAGGCCACTTGCGGCTTCTTGAACTCGCTGGTGTGAAGGATTCGACCTTGGGGAAGGCAACAAGCAGGGCCCTGTGGAATGATCACAACATTTGGCTGTTTGGACTCATCATTGAGAATACCAGCCAAACTTTTGAAAGCAGACATAAAAAAACAAAATCAAGCAGTCTGCCTGTCCCAAAACAATTGTTATCAAATCTGGCTTCCCTGCTTGGCCTTGAATATGCCATCTATCTGTTTTTTTTTTTCCTGGAGGTTATGTGAATAATGGTGCTCTGCTGCTCCTCCCCTCCTCCTACTCCCCTCCCCCGAGGACATCTGTGGGCCTTTTCAGAACTGAGCCACAGATAGACACTGTACCACCTTATCAGAACCATAGAATTTTGTGCATGTGTCCATAGACAACTCACCACCTTTGTTGACCTCATACATACATGTATTATGATGTCATTGCATGTTGCTGTTTATGTTGCAAGGTCTTTTTTTTTTTCAGCTTTCAAACTGTGCCCTGGCCATGACATGGTGTGAAATATGTTTTTTTTTTACCTCCCCCATACTCTTGTGTTCTCTTTTCCTTATCTACTTTGTATGTCTATATGTGACAGGTCTCTCTTGTGAATGAGTCCTCGAGGCTCAATGGAAACTAACCTGTATAAATAAAGATTTAATGTGTCCATCCCTTCTCGACACAAGGTTCATGTGGAACTTTCTCTCATAGGATTATACACAGAGTATTCTGTGATTGGCCAGAAATTTGTGGGCACATTTGCTTATGCAGAAAAGAGCCCAGACAGCAATGTTGTCATTTTGCTTCAACTACTCTTCTTCCAGAAGTGAGCAAGAAACATGGACAGCTTTGAGAAAAAGTTGGTCAAGGTAGTCAGAAAAGTGTGCCGCTCTCTTCATAACAGATATATGGCCAAACAGTAAATACCAGGACAAAGTGGAGACCCTGGTGGGAAGAAACCTGTGTTGTGATGTATACCGCAGTGGGAGGGGTTTCCCAGGAGCTAAGGACTATGGCATGTGTGAAAACAAATGTCCCACAACCACCTGACCAACAGCCGACTGTTCGGCTTTGAATGTACTATGAAAAGACCTATACTTGCCAAAACATTTTTCCTGATTTTATTTTACATCTCCTAATGTTTTTTGAATGTATAATAATATATGTTCAATACATATCTAGTGTTGCTTTGGATTATATCAGCAGCCTGTTACCACAAGAATCTTACCACATAGGCTACGATTGTGCCACACCCCAGACCCACCCTGTCCAAACTATCTTTAACCACATCACAACGCCGCTAATCACTGAACCAATCACACCATGCTACAAAGATGGTAACAGCATGAAAGGGTTCTAGCATAGGCACAAAACCAGAACCCCAAAATACTTCTTCCACAACATTAAACCACCCCACTATGTGAGTTTTGTGCATGCTCAAAGCTATCAAAAACCCATCACCCTCTGTCAGATGTAATGAGAAACACATTGTGTTTTATTATTCCTCTGAAGACCTCACCACAATCCTGCAAAGACCACCCATGTTCTGGCACATTTATTTTGCAATATCTATATCCAATCTGAAGGGATGGTGTATAATTGTTTTTCTAAAAAATAAGCAATCTCTTTAGAAGCAGGGATAACGTAAGTTAGGCGTAATGCTGACTTAACGTCTGGAGAAAAAAAAATCACAAAATGATCGGTTTGAAAGTAGTTAAAGATTCAAAATGCCTACTTATATTATCATATACGTATACACATATTTTCAGTATAAAATTCCGTACTTTGATAGTTTCAAATTTCTGAAGATTTCAGTCTTAAATATAGTTATCATTGAATTAGTTCATTATGGTTCTCTTGACTAAATTGTAAAGTGATCAGGCTTTATAATCTATGAGTTCCATACAATAAAGAAATAAAATAAAACATACAAAAAATACTTCATTTTAATCTGTATAAACCCATGAGTCTGTGGTTCAAAAGCAAAGATGGTGATGGTTGTAACGTAAAGCTCAAAACTTTATTTGGTAGATGAACCAAAGGATGAGTTTCAGCTGTCTCCAGTTACTTCAATATGAGTCGGAGTTGTACTTTTTTGGAAAACTGAACACAAAAACGTGTGAGAAAACACAAATGCTTTGGAATACTATATCATTTCCAAATCATTCTAGATTTGGAAAATATTAAAAGTAAGTTTTATATTTTTTAACATTGCGCATAAATTCTAGAAATGTGATGGTTAAGTCCAGCTGGAAGAAAGTTAAATAAACTTTAGCATCTAATCGGCCTTGCATCTCTCTGTCACAAACCTGTTATTAGCTATCTTAAATATATAGCTTTTTTTTTTTTATTCTATTAAAAGAGCAAATATTGGCATGACTGGATGGTGCAATGACTTGCTGTGAGTCCTTGAGAACTTCTGCCTTCCTTTAAATAAACTCTAAACCTGGTCAGTGGCCTCCAGATGAGATGGTGAAGTGGAGCTTCAGCATTCATAACACAGGTGCTTAAAGTCAGATATCAGATGTAGTTACCGTGACAACACTAAGGGGCAAATGGGCGGATGAAGGGGAGTTAAAAACGTCCTGTCAGAGCAGCGTCAGCAGTCAGGATGGGACACTGGCCCATCCATTACGCTACATGTCTTCCAGAGGCAGCCAAGGCGTGCCCTGCTTTCCCCTTAGGAGGCAAATTGAAGCTGGGGGGTGAAGTCATTTCTTTCCCTTTTTCCCTCATGCGTTGCAGTTTTTAGCACTCCCGTCCCCACCCCGCCCTGCCCCTGCCTCCATATCCCCCGCTCCCCTTCCCCCTCCTGCCTACTTTGCTTGCATCGTCCTGAGCTGATATGCATTATCGCCGAGGCTTTTCGCTGAAAGCCAGTCACTTTGCATGTGTCCTCTGCCTGGATCAGCACAGGGAGGGGTGGCAGTGGGGTGGGGAGGAAGGACTCCCGGGTCAACGGTATGTGTGCTGATGGAGGCAGGTGAAAGTGAGATGGACTATCAGGCTGCCTAATAATGCCCACAGAGAAATCGTCTCTGTGTCCACAACTTTCTCTAAACTTCAGCTCACACGGCAGAAGATATATACCCAAATTTGTTAGATGATTTTTTTCCCCCTGCTCTGCTCCTCACTTTTTTTTTTACTATACTGTATATATTTTTTGCCTCCTCCAGTTCTCAGCACACTCGACTTTATGAATTTACTTAATTGACGCTGGTGAGGAGCATGTGGGACTCTGAGCTATTGATTTGCTGTAGGCTTCACTGTGGTTGGAAATACCAGTGGGTCTCTGGGGTAGTCTCAGGAAGCTTTCTACCTCCAGTCCCTCAGCACTGGGAAGTCGGCCTTTCCAATAGATTTCTTCATAATGTCACTGTGGAAAGCTAATGCTTTCAGTGTATGTAGGGCTCAGACATCCCTGAGGAGCCGTCGCCCCTTGACCACATTTGTCATTGCCTAGAAGCCATACTGTACAACCCCACCCCTCCCCTCACCCCCGCCCCTTGAAAATTCTCCTGACAAGACACTATGATAAGGAATAAGTCAGCTAAAGCTTTTCTTGCAACGTCAAAAAATGTCAAGACTGGTTAGGAATATGATGGTCACCAGTGGCCACAACAGAAAGCTTTCCTCTTTAAGTTTGTTCTGAGCCGGAGAGAAGAAAACAGAAAGATGGAGGGACAGCTTTCATATGACATGGGTGCAAACTGATTTATTTAAAAAAAAAATCATAAAATTATAAAAAAAATAAACAAAATAAAGTTTTTGTCATGATCTGAGCGTGAGGTTGAACCCAGGGTGCAAACAGAACTCAGGAACTTGTGGATTAGAAAAGGATATTTATTATTCACAACAAAAAGGGCTGATGTGGCAGCAAAATTCACATGTGGAGAGGTGATCACAGGAGGAGCAGGATCAGAACATGACAAGAAGGAGAACAATCCAAGGACAATGAGGAGGGGACAAGACATAATATATACAACTGTGATTGACAATGAAGGACACCTGGGGTGATTAGGATAAGGGACAGGTGTGTAGGAGCCGGAAAAACACAGGAGTGACAAGCAACACACACCAATCTTCACAGTTTTATATAAATACTTCTTTAACAATATATTTACTATGTGAATTTAGCAAGTGAAAAAAACCAGACAAATCTTTACACAATTTTTTTTTGTCTCGAAGATACTTTAATGATGATATTAAAGTTTTATTGTAAGCTGTGCAAAATTACATATCACAGGGAAGAAAAAGCTGTGATCATGAAAAGTCAGTGCAGAATTAGTGCAGGTCCTAGAATCAAACAACTCCGTTTGAAATGTTTTTACATGTTTGGATTCAAAAAGCTCTGCTTCAGTTCAAACTCGGACACATCGGACACGACTACTGAATTTCTACTGAGTGCCATGCTGATAAACACTCACTCGTACTCATCGACACACAAAGACTCATGTTCGTATTGTTCGGCGTACTGTTTTTGCATTATTAGTGCTTAGCGTATTTCTTAGTTTAGCGTATTTCTTATTTTATTTCTTAGATTCTTAGTTGGCCTGTCATGATAACAAAATTTATTGGGCATTAATTGTGTCAAAATGATTGCGATAAACGATAATATTGTAAAATTTAAGAAGAAATGTTGGTTAATTTGTTTTGTGTGTAGTAACTTTTTAAACCACCGGATGGCAGTATAAGACTGTTTGAACCGAAGGATGGCTAGTGAGGGAGCGAGCAGCATGTCTCTTTAAGAAAAATGGGAGGGAGAGCCCTTGACGTGACATGGACTGACATGGTGACATGGCGGACGCTTGGTGTGATTTGAGCTCTTTAGCGTAGCATTTTTAACACAAAGTTTTTAATAAAAAATCAGTAAACAAGTTCTCAGTTTCTTTTTGCAGAGAAAATCAACTTTTTACACAGAAGCATGGGTGAATTTTGGAGCATCAATAAGACAAGATTTTCCCCGACATCGGCCTGTTAGCTTAACTCGTGGTTTAGCTTCTCAGCTTAGCTGCTTTTAACGATCCCAAAACACAATTTTGGATGGTTAAAATGGATTTTAAAGAAAAGAGTAAGGGAGAGGTCAGTGAAGAGCACCGGAGCCTTTTGTCATCCAGTGTCTTCAGCAGAAAGAGAGACACAAAGAAACAATAAAGCCGTTAAATGAAAATAAGTTTGATAATTTTCATTTATCATGCGATTAATTGATTTATTGTTTATCGCGACAGTCCTAATCCTTAGTATTGTTTCTTTTTACTCTTTACATTTTTGCTATTGTTGAATGTAACTGGGACCCTGTGTACACAATTTCGTTCCATCTCATGTACCACATGTATGAATGATAATAAAACCTACTTGAACTTGATTCAGCAGAAATGTTATATTTAACAGTGTACTTTGAAACTGATGACATCATAAAGTAAAAATAAATATATAAATAAAAGTTAAAAAACACTGCCATGAAACATCTGAGTTGTTTAAAGACAACAACTGTCTGCTTTGATCTTTGCTATGTTCTGACTAGTCATTAGCTCATCAATCTAGTCAGAATTAACATCTATTTTTCCAAACTGAGGAAACTCAAAATAATTATCTACAACAGTTAAGATATTACAATTCAAATGTCATAACCTTAACACAGAATGACTTCAAAAGATCTAACTTTATATTTTTAAGAGCTTAACGTCTAAATAAATCCACATTTTATGCCATAAAATCTATTTGAGATGCATTTAATTACTCCAAACCTTCTTAAAAAAGTATTATGTTTGTTTTATAAAAAAGAATAAAACATGAACTACAAGATGATTTACTACATTGGTCTTGTTCAGCTCTATAAAAAACTGTGTTCTTTTAAAATACTTGCTGATTTTGTTTTCCTTTTCAATATCGTATTAAGCACTCCTGTTCATGCACATAATTTGGTTTAAGTGAGACACAATTAACAAATAATGATGAATTAAAAAAAACCCAGCAACTAAAGGATGAAGCCGTGGCCAAGAAAGTCAAACTGGAGAGAACTGCTGTTGTTCGAGACGTCTTCTTCATATGCATGTAGCTGGAGGCGTATTTTGTTTTATTTTTTTAACAGCCATGGGTCTCATCTCCATGTTCACTTTCTCAGGGAGTACCATCGTCATAATGAAGGTGTGTAATAGAACATGACACCATAATTATATTCTCTCAGTTAAGAGGCAGTGTTTACAACCAGACAAGGCTGCCTGAATTTTCGCCCCCTTCCCATTCCACGCTCACGCTCTCCCTTTGTCTTGCTGTCTTGCCTGCCCTGTCTTCGCTTCGTATCGTGTGCCATTTGATTGCATTAAAGAAAAAAAACCTTGATGAAAAAAAGTAAATTGCTTTAAATTGCCTGTCACAGATTGTGTAGTGTTGGCACAGAGCAATAAGACTTTTTACATGGCGAAGGGTGCTGGGTAAAGCAAGATTAATGCGTCTGTTGCCAATTTTTCAATGCCCTCCTGATTCCACGCTCAAAGAATTGCCTCAGATAACATTTTTGAATCGGAGCAATTATTTATTAAATGTATCTATTGGTTTTATCGAACACCAGAGCACAAGGATAGAGATGCGGACAATGCGAATCACACAAATGCGTTCATCAATATATATTGAATCTTGTCGGCTAATGGCCTTTGCAGTGGAGATGTGCTGATGCACACAACCAAACTGGGTGGCATTTTAGCCTAATCTAGACCTGGGACTGATGTTTTAAAATTTTCTTAGCTTTCTTTACTTTATCTCTCCCTCCTCCCCTGCCTCGTCCCCACTCCCTTAACGAGCGATATGAGCAACACAGCAAAGCACCCTATTGCGCCTGTTGAGCCGGAGACTTCCACAGCAACCCAGAGAAACCCCCTTGGGTGCAATTAAAAGTGAGAAAGGAGAATGTCAACCAGGGGTTGTGCTGCATGGAGGGGAGGGGGGACAGTGAGGAAGGGGTGAGGATGGGGAGAGTAGGGAGGGAGGAGGATTGGTGCCACAGGTAATGTGGTCATGTTACAATCCACAGAGGACACCCTTAAAGGCTGCTAATGTGGATGTTTCTGCAGCAGGTTGCCTCGTCTCATGTTGTTAAGGGGAGTTTGATTCAGTGTCTCTCTCTGAACATTTTTATTTAACTTCTCGATGAAATTTGAAGCCGAATCCCAGGTGAAAATTGGGCGGATGTGCGCTCGACCCAAATTGGAGGCTCCCCATTTGTCTTATTGCCCATGTGGGTTAGTAGTTCACAACCGAGAGCTCTGTTGGAAATCATCCAAAAACTGAACAGCTGAATGAACTTTTGCTCCACAAATAAAAACATGAACTTATTTGTTTTACAATGTTGGATCAAAAAACCTGGATATAGAAGCAGCATTAAAGGCCACTGATTCCAGGCTATAATTTAAGATTAAGATCATAGTTTATTGATAAATGATGGAATTGTTGTAGTTTTGCTCAAACTTTGAAAGAAAAAAGTTTTGAGTACAATCATGCAATACTGTGAGATGTCCTTAGAGTATGAGTTGTGGATGACTCTCAGCTACTACCACTTCAAATTATAGCTTACTATCTATAAGAGTGACTGAGTCATAGTCGTTGTTGTGTTAGCTAAAGTTGATAGCCTGTGGCACATCCAGCGTTTCCCTTACCATTATACAAAGAGGCTGCCTCGCACGGTCAAAAGAAACGAGCGTTCTGCCTAGCCTACAGATCCCCCTGACAAAAACACTGACATCTAATGGTTATTTTCCATCCATCCATCCATCCATCCATCCATCCATCCATCCATCCATCCATCCATCCATCCATCCATCACTGGGGTCACTGATGCCCATATCCAGCAGTCACTGTGTGAGAGATGGGGGACACCCTGGACAGGTCTCCAGTCAATCATAGGGACACATAGAGACAAATGAGACAAACATCCATTCACTCTCTCACTCACACCTAGGAACAATTTAGAGTTACCAATCAGCAGTGGGCTAATTGAAAGGAATTAAAACTTTTGGTCTGTGGGGGGAAAACGGAAAACCTGGATAAAACCAATGCATGCACAGAGAGAACATGCAAACTCCACCCAGAAAGGTCCCCCATCGAGATTCGATCCAGCAACCTTCTCACTGAGAGGCAACAGCTCTACCCACTGATCCACTGTTCCACCGAGATTATTTTCTGAAAGTTTTGATTAAATGTTTCCATTGGTTTTTGAGACATTTTGTTACCAGACAAATAGGCCTGATGCCAACAGTTAATGGCCCTTAGTCAGAAAAAGGTGGATTGCCATTTGGGGGTTTGGGGTGAGGTGCTGCCTCAATTGGAGGAGTTTAAGTATCTTGGGTTTTGTTCATAATTGAGGAAAGAGTGGAGAGTGAGATCGACTGATGGATTGCTGTAGCTTCTCCAGTATTGTGGACTCTGTGCTGGTCCATTGTGGTGAAGAGGGAACTGAGCTGTAAGGCAAAGCTCTCTGTTTATCCGTCAGTCTACGTTCCTACCCTCATTTATCGGGCAGTGACTGCAAAATTGAGAATGAGGATGCAGGTGGTTGAAATGAGTTTCTCCCAAAGGGTAGCTGGACGCTCCCTTAGAGATAGGCTGAGAAGTTTAGTTGTCTGGGAGAGACTCGGAATAGAACCACTGCTCCTCCACAGCGAGAGGAGCCAGTTGAGGTGGTTCTGCTATCTGGTAAGGATGACCCCTGGGTACCTCCCAAGGAAGGTGCTCTGGGCATGTCTAACCGAGAGGAGACACAGGAAAGACCCAGGACACGCTGTAGAGACCAGGTCTCTGTTGGCCTGAGAATGCCTTGGGGTCCTCCCAGAAGAGCTGGAAGAGTTGGTTGTGGAAAGAGATGTCTGGGCCTCCCTGCTGCTTCTGTGACCCAATTACAGAAGAAGCAGAAGATAATGGATAGATGGGTCAACAGTTAGTACCAAGGATTTAAGCAAACTTATTAAAATTAAAAAAAAAACATGTACTGTAGTACTTAGAGTATGTTGTTAATGACTCAGCTTCAACCACACCAGATTTTAGCTCAACATCTGTAAATTAACTAAATCACAGCACTTTTTGTTTTTGCAAACATCATTTGACTGACCTTGAATTGAACTAATTTCAAAAATTGATAGTTGCACATGGACTGAGAGGGTTTGGGCATCTGATATATGGATGCAGTTAGAGAGGACATGGAGGTAGCTGGAGTGAGTACAGAGGATGCAGAGGACAGAGATGGGATAGGATGACTCGCTGTGGTGACACCTGAAGAAAAGGAAAAGGAAAAGAAGAACATGTTCATAAGGATAACTTTCTGAGAGTTTCATTAAAACCTGTTGGTATTTCAAGCTATAGTTTGGTAACACAACAGACAAACACCACACACAAACAGACACAAGCAAACATTACTGCCCTTTCCTCTTTGGTGGCGAGGGATAAAGTTAATAATTCTTCAAAGTCCATCAATATTTATTGATATCTTTTGTTTGGCAATGTCTAGACACCATGTTATGTTGTGTTGAAATTGTCATGTGCTGTACAGATTTAGATAGATAAAGAAGCAGAAAACAACCAATAAAATGGGGATTTCAAGCAGATGGGAGTTACTGTCATGAAGAAAATGTTTAAAAACAACTAAGGAAAGCAAAATCATCATCATTATAAAATGTTGGTGAAAAAAAAAAAAACAGCTGAAAATCCCCCGTCAAATCGAAATGCAAAGCTGATGTGAAATCCTCCACTGAATGTCAGCACAGTGGAACAAAACACCAGAGTATTCTAGTCAAAATTAGGATTCAACAAACAACACTGGAATTTAGTTACTGCTGCTCTGAGTCCCCTTTGTGCTTCTAAATTGCGCATTAAGCTTCCCTGAAAGATTGTAAACATCCAACCTTACCAATATGAAGTCAGTTAAAGGTAATTATTGGATGTTTATGAATAAACTAATAGCGTACCTGAAAAAAGGTCATGCATGTTTTTTTTTTAATATCCTTGATGCACTTTGTAAACTTTCAAATTAATTTCTTTTCAACTTGTTTCATTGTTGTCTGCACCAGCTTTCTGTATTTTGTTAAATTAAAATCATCAACCAGTAGGCCGGAAAAACAAAACAAAAAAAAAAACAGGATTTCTAATGTGCAGCTGATATTAGAAGAGAGTCTGTGCAATCATTATGGTATTATAACAATAATGAAGTATTTCACAACATAAACCTAAGTACTGGACATTTATGCGCCTAGCTCATAGACTGTTTAAATCACTTATATTTCCTATTTTTTTGTTGATATTTTGAAGCTTTATGTTCTGAGATATATTTAGAATTGAAAACTCAGGTGGCATGATGCATAAACTCTTAAGAACATGAATTACGCATTTTGTGCCAGTTCCCCCAAATTTAGAGGTCATTTGCATTTTGGGTGACCCGGCGGTACAGTGGTCAGAGCAGTCACCTTGCAGCAGGTAGTAGTTCAAACCTGAGTTGAGGCCTCATATGCTCTTTCTATGGATTTTTCCGGGCTCCAAAGATACAGTATGTATGTTGGGTTACTTGACAAGTTAGTCTCAGTGTGGTCACATGATGGATTGGTGGACAGTATTTTCTGCCGTACACGTTACTCGGCCCTATTAGTTGCATCAGTCCAAATACATGTAGTCCTCAACTTACGAACGGGTTCCGTACCCACTAACCGTTCTTAACTCAATTTTAACGTAAGTCGGAACTCATTATACTGCGCCGCAAACCCGTTCGTAAGTCCGGATTT
>JAVCKU010135723.1:0-11810 GCA_032273985.1 Hypsolebias coamazonicus
ATGGCAGTCTACCGCTACCGGTGTATGAATGTGTGTATGAATGGGTGGATGGCTGGTACTGTAAAGCGCTTTGGGGCTCCTCGTAGGGGGCTGGAAAGCGCTATATAAGTAAGCTCCATTTACCATTTTACCATTTGCCGCATTTTGTCTTATGGCATCCGTAACATTTAGATAACCCGCACCGTTTGCCACCAACGAGATCATAGCGTACATACTTTCGCGGGCGTGAGGTGAAAGTCCCTGCTTTACATCGTGTTCATCTTCTTCTCGTAAAGCTCGGACAGCTTCGTCAACGCAGTCGCTCCCGTTGACGCGTTTCATTGCGAGTAAACCACCCCAGATGTCTCCGTTGACTCTTGAATTGTAGCCTTTGTCATTTGTAACGCGGAGCTGCGCAGTCACGTCGTTCTTGTCGGGCAGCCGCACCGTGAATCGATCTCCCTGTTTCAGCGTCTCGTGTCCTGTGTTGATGAGCTCTGCTTCGTATGCACTCGGCGCATTGAGGAACGGCCTGTTAGATAACGCGCTGCTGGCTGCGCATACTCCAACGGTCTTCAAACTGAGAATGTACTCGGAGGACAACCCGTGTAATGCCGGGACGTACAAGTCTCCGTCTTTCGTGAAGTGAAACAGGCCGCCGGGTAAATAACTATAGTCTGACTTGTATTTATAACAAACGTAAGGGACGTGTATGTCACCCGAGCGTTCGTCCGTTAGCCCCGTGACATAAGACCGAATCCATGTACGCATGTTGGTAGACGACATGATCGCTTTACGTTCAGTGGTTAAGGTCGATACAAGACTCCTTCGGCTAGTGCGAGCGACGTCGTGTCGGGTCGCGACGTTAGGTCCGGTCACGTCAGCAGGAGCGCAGCGGCGGTAAATAGTTCGAGCGAATTGCTTAAACTTGTACAACAACAGAGTATCCTGGCAGTTAAGGAATTGAGGTGAGCTTCAGATACGCGTCCGCACGTACGCGAATACCAGGGACACCACCGAGTAAGCACGTATGTGCACACATCGTCTCGAAGCTCGGGTTTCGGAGGACTCGCCTGTAACGAGGAGTCGATGACCATATCGCACGGAACGTAATTCGCTGAGCCGCCGAACAACAGAAGCCCTTCAAGGGTTAACGCGTCCCACGCTGCTGCCATGACTCATACTTTGCGGGGTCGTTCGTAACTCGCAACGGTCTTTTTTTAGTTCTATCGTTCGAGGTACCCTAACTCCACACGTTTTCTGTATGCGATGAGTTTCTCATCGTATATCTGTACGCGACCAGGCACGTTTGCAAAATTGCAGTTAGTGAGATCCAAGTTGTCCCTCGTCGTCACTCTGGTCAAAACCATGTACACGGATGGGTTTATGGGCGACAGATGAAAGTGTCTGGGCGGATGGTAAAGTACAGAACCTTGTACTGTGGATCCTTAACAATCGTACGTGTTCATGGCTAACAGACATGCCAGCGGATGTGTGGACACGGTCCAATTGTCGCAGAACCATTTTGAAGGTCCGACTCTGTAAACCTCCGACTCTGTAAACCGTACCGCTTTGCAAGCCGCGCATGAAGAACTCGTTGTAGTGTTTGGTCTGCGTACGGATTCCACCGTTCCTTCCGTATCGTTTGCAGAACGACCGACGGTCGAGTCGCACAACCTAGGGACCTTGCGTGACGCTACGAAAGGTGCGGCGCCCGAATCGGTGACGGGTCGCATACCGTTCACGTCCATGCCCCACACTAGTTGAACTTTGCAGCCGACCCAAAGTCTATCGATTGTCATGTAGTCTCGTAACGCGGAACGTTTACTCTCTTGATACGGCGACACGGCGAATAGTTTCGGGTGAGCTTGCGCAGCCTGCTTCAGCACGTCGAACCAGCCTCTGATTCCGTTGTTCGCGTTGCGGGTTTTTTCGACGCTCAGGAACTTTTCTTCAATTTTACCCCGACTCGTCTCAGATACGCATTGGTGTACTCCCTCTGCTGCTTGTCTTGGTGGAATATTCACAATTTGTCTGGCTCGTACGCAGGGTTCATTATGTCGCTCTCGTCGACTCGGACTTGCGACGCGAATATTGATTTTGTTTCCTCTGTTACGATGTTGCATTATAGATAAGTGACAGCTTCGGCATATCTGGGATCGCTGAACTGGCGTCTGTTGACTAACAAAGGCGTCGAAGAGTCGAGCATGCGTTCGAAACGTTCGTTCTCCCACAGACGAGGATGCGAGCCGACGGGCTGTAGTTGAGACACGCTTCCCGCAAATATTATCAGAGGGCTGTTGTGAGGTCCGTAAAACAAACGTACGCACGCTAGCATACGTTCTAAGTGAGTGAATGTCAACAGTCCATACTCGTCCACGATCACAACGTTGACACAGAGGAACGGGGGCGCCTCGCCGAAGGGCTCCTGGTCACGATACTTTCGAGAACGTAGTTTCAAAAATAGTTTACTGCACACGGCGCACACCTTAGGGTGTAGCATTGCGCACAAATGGCGTACGTTCAACGGCTCTCGTTGACAAACGTCCTGACGTTCACATAACGCATTGTAGCGTGCCAGAGGTAACGCGTACATGTTCTGATACGCGGATATGAAGGCATCGAGTGTAAGGTTGTCGTTGAGGAGTTCCTTCTTGAACACCATCGCTTTATGCAAGGTTAAGACGGTATGAGAAGAGCAAGACTCTCAACACCGATGCCGCTTTGTTCGTCGTAGCGCACTTGATTACGCTCACTTCCATCTCTTTAAGAGTTTCCATCAGTTTGGACAAGGCGAACAATTTACCGCAACCGGCGTCTCCGCTCAGCAGCGCTATTTTCATATCGGAGCGTTGCGTGACGTGTAATTCGATCATTCTTCGCACCCATTCATTTTGGCCGTACGTCGACATCGCCAACATAGCTCTCGTGCACCATTCTTCAATGAGTCCATAGTTACACGGATACGGATTTGATCAGCTTACGACGCCGGTTTACGGTTCTTGAGAAACATTATTCGTCTATGTAACTTATCGCTTTGCGTTGGTCTTTTATACGGTTGAGGATCTTCTCGTTTTGCGTAGGGCATTTTCGTTACGAGCGTACTTGCGTTTTCTAGGGTTTTAATAAAATCCTCGAGAGACGCACCCAGTTTAAACAGATCGGTGTCGTACATGTTCGTTCACAAACTAGCGGGCGTGTTGATGTGAGCCGGCAGCTAGATGTTTTCTAGGATGGAACGTAGTACCTTGTTACGAATGGCAGAAACGTTGCGGTCGGGCTCAGGTCGAGCGTGCTGCATCAAACCTATGTCGACGGGGACGTAACAGCCACTTTCGTCCCAATACACCTGGTACACGCGATCTCGCACTTTTACAAAACGCGGGTGCGCGTTCGTAACGGTTTCCCTGAACAACGAAACGTATGAACCGTACATGGCCTTGTTCGTGTTCAACGCGAGTGTCGTGATACCTCCTTTACCCGTGCTCATCAGCAAGGACTGATGCGTGGCCAGGATTTCTATCATAAGCGAATGCGTTCCGTACTCAAACAACAACCAAGCGAATTCGTCGCTGTCGATTCGATGGCCGGTCATTCGAGGCGAACCGTTGCGTGAATGGAAGAAAAACTGTTGGTACCACTCGGGCTCTAAATTTGCCAGTAAGATGTGAGTGTTCTCGAGGAGCACAGTGAAGCCGGTGGCGATCTTCGCTACCACCCGCACTTCGAACAGTTTGTGCAACACGCGAGACGGCATGATGAATTCGCCTTGTCCGAACATGTAGTCCTCCGGTAATGTGACCGCGAGATAGTGTTTTCCAACACGTTCGATTCTCTGGTCGCTGGTAGCGGGAGCGAGATTGGAGTGTTCGGCCGGCTGTGTGTCAAACCGCTGAGTCTTGAGAACAGCTAACCTTAAGGTGTCTTGGTCTTGTCGCGCTTGAATCAGATCCTTTCGAGTTTTGTCCAATTCATTTTTATACAACGCGAGTTCGCATGTTACGCGATCTTATTCCAGTGTGTTAACTTCGACCGCCCCTGTATTTTTACCCGGGTGCCTTTCGGTATTTCTTTCACAGTCGCATTGTACGCAGCTTTGCCTTTGCGCCTGTTCGTTTCTTTCTCGTGCGGCCTTTCGTTCGTTGGCCAACGCTTGATTGATTTCGAGAATTTTGCGCTTGAGAGTGTTTATGATATTTTTGCTACACGGCTCATCCGAAACCGATGTAGCCAATGTTTCTTCAGGTAACGGCTTTCCTTGTAACCTTCTACTTCATATCCCATGCATTTTGCTGAGAACGTATCATGTGCGGTTAACAAAACGTGTTTGAGTCTCGAGTGCGAACAACCGAAACGGAGAACGGGAGTAAATAATGTGAGTAGTCAAATCGCGAGGGTAACGGAGCACTGCGACTCAATAACCCAGAATCGCGCGTCAGCACTCCTCGAACCCGTAATCGGGTCCGTACATAGGATTCTGCAGCGTCCACAACTCGTACACGTATTTCATACTTTTCATACACGCGACTGTGCAGGTCTCGGTCCATGCACACAGTTGTCTTTCGGGAACGTCCGTCAAAGTGCCGAGTTTCATGGCGCAAGTGTGTAACTCTGCGTTCGTCGGTATCCGATCTCGAGACCATATCAAAATCAACTCCGTACACCATTCGCGGAAGCGCTGGTTAGCGGCTGCTCTCATCAACTTGCTCGAACCCAAACCCGGAAACCTGTACGTGTAATCTGTACCGGACAATATCATGAACATAAGGTGAGCGTTCGTTAGCGTAGAAACCTCTCTCAGTTCTGGTTTAACGCGCATGTAAAAATAAGGCCCCGAAACACACACTCTCAGATATCTACCGTATGTGTAGGAGGGCATCATATGTGTTCTGTACAGCTTATTGACGCGAGTGTAGCGCGTAAAGCCGACACGGGGAGAAGATTGTTCCTCGTTATCTTTAGATTCGTATTTGTCAAAATGCACCTTGAAAACTGGGGTTGTTTGTCACATCCGTGCGCATCGTCCGTGCGTTCTAACGTGTCACTTTTATGTTTGGTACTCGTTGCGCGGTCGTCCTTCGCGATCCTTTCGAATATGCGTCGGAACACTAACTCGGACGCGAGAACTCCGGATTTGTAATCGGTCGAAACATCGACGATGTATTCTGATAGTTCTGTGGTATCGTTGAGCTCTGGTCGGCTAAACACGCTGTCTAACAATTCTGCGTATAACTCGCCTCGTATTCCCTATCGATACAAAGCGTACGCCACGTCTCGTTCGGACGCTCTAGCCAAACTTCGTATTGTATGTTCCCAGTGCTTGTGCAGCTCGTATGTGTCTTTCGCGAGAAACGTTTGCTCGGGTGAGATGTCGCAAAACGCGTACCATCTGTTTTCCGTCGACCCGAGATCTAGTTCGTCCGATGTATCCGTAGGCTGCGCCGCTTGATGTACGAGGTCTTGGAAGTGCGATAAAAACATACTTTTCCCACATGTGTAACTCATGTTATCCAACCTAAGAATTACATCTGTATGCGCGACAGCGGTCGTTATCGCGACCAAGTCTGAATCCAGCGTACATATCATGGTGGGACCGTGCAGCTCGTTCGCCAGCTCGACCATGAGCGTGTCGGCCTCTGTGCTTACGCATCGTGTCGATGCGTTTGCAACGGTGGAATACTCGCGATTGTCCGGGTTGGCGAACGTGAACGTAAACACGCCGTGTGTTCCTGGGGCTTTACGATTGTACATGGCGTGACTCGAGAGTTGCGACGATTCGTTCAAAGCCTTTCGTACATTATAGTCGAGAGCTGTGTGTTTGTCTAAGTGCATACGGTGTAGCGTAACGCAAGACGTGTGTTTTTCTCAGAGGTGAGATTGCTCGGAGCCGGTTATGAAATACACTCTATCTTTCAGACCCGCGTCGCATAACATGCGCAGTGTCGCGTATTCTATCACAGCGGAATGCTTTTTGTAGAACGTGATCTGAGGAGGAATCGTTCGGTTGTTGCGTGTCTTGCTAACGGATAGCTTTTTCGCACCGTGACCGTCTTTGAGCAGTATGAGATACTCAGAACTCTCGCATACCGCCATGTACAAAGCGGTCAGTCTTCGTACCATGTTGTTCACGGACGCTTCCGAATCGTGTTCAATGTAGTCGCTCTCTTTTATTTTGTATATGATCACCAGGTGATCCACGATCGTCCATCGCTTAGGTGTCTCGAGCAGTACGAATGGACAAAATGTTGGATTTGCGAGCATCATATGCAAGGCTCTGTTTTGTAGTCCCATGGTTGCGTATGTAGTAGACTAGATAACCTTGTTCCAATGAACGTGTGAGGCTTGTGATCTGTGCCTTTATACAGTAGTCGACTCCGACGGATTTGACTTGAGTCGCTTGTTTGCCGCTTTCGAAATGCGTGACTATACGCGCGAGACTCGGCGTGTCACGGACGCGCATGGGGGACGAGTTTCTGCGGCCGCGGTGATGGAACTGTCGTACACCGCTCCGTGCTTACATTGATTGAATCGCATATTTCTATAACACAGGTCGGTTTTGTCGAAGGAAGCGCACAACCTCGAGTTGGCGTGCGATCACTGGTTTACTCTCATATTGCTGCATGTAGGAGCTAATGCGCTGAGCACCTGCGGACAGAAACAGCGACTCCACGGAAACTTGGTTCGTAGGCTACTACTTAAATTGGGTCGTGTACAACGTATAACGGTTACGTGATTCGTTCCGGGACAGATTACGACTAGATAAGCAGACGTGCGCTCTGCCACGCTCAGATACGTGAGCGAAAACATCAGCCAACTGAGCCACAGTTGAGTGTTGTAGCGAAACAGCGTGGCCCTGTTTAACAGATTGTTATGTCTGGTCTTGAGCTCTAGCAACACGATAGACTTGGTGACGGTATCATACGTTACCATGTCTATCTCTGTGTATGAACTAGATTGCGTGATGAGCGATTTGCAGCCCTTGTCGCATCTATTGTGATAGGTGTACAGACCCTTGGCGCTGAGCACAGCGTCCGGTGTGGTTATACCGACTACTTTCAGACCCGCGCACAACTGGACCAAAAGCAAACCTTCCAACTGCGTTAGAACCAACCGAGACATGGGCCCCACGTTGGACATTTTGCTTTTGCCCTTGTACACCTCCTTACACTCAATGTCGACAGCTATACCGATGCAGGACGAAACGCAAAGCGTATCCCACAGATGTCTACACGCAGTTAGACTCGGAGGCATTTTACGCGTGAGCAACGTTGCGAACGCGTTTGCGAATGGTAGCGTCTTACATATTGGCATGTTCAGTTTTCTAAAGTATTCTGCAAGCCAATCTGCATTGTGCTGAACTCATCTGTGTCGATGCTCCGTCATCTTCACGTATAAGACTATCATGTTGTAACTGGACGTGTGGTTGCGAGCTCTTGTACACTTCAACGTCAACAGAGTTCTCGTAACGCCTTGCACAACGTACCAACGATGATCTAGGTGAGACCTAGCGTACAACGCGTCCTTAGAGCGACGAAACACGATAACGGGATCGGGAAGCTTCATGATATTAATGGCGCACTGTTCGAGCGGCGTTACAAAACAACGTTTGTGTACGTAGCGCAATAACCGTCGCTCGTAAGTAAACTGTGTATGCGAAATACGATTGTGTACAGCGATGAACAGAAAAAGAACGGGGTTGAATTCCATGATGTCCACGGGAAAGGAATTCTTCTCAGGAAAACTCGGACCTGTAGCGGCTCTGAATACCGTTTATTTCAAAGGGAAACTGGGTGCAGCCATAGCCGTGATCACGTCGCTGATGGTCGGTTTTCTCACCGTACCTAATAACGTCTTGTACTTCATCAACGACACGCACAAATCCAGAAAGGTTGCGACGCAGCAAAACTCTAACACGTAAGATGCGAACGCTATCAAGTACGCGGACATTCACGCCGGTATAGCCATTGTAATTCTGGGGTGTCTTGCTATGGTGGTCAGTATCGTGCTCAGTTACTTTGCGGCCAAAAGCAAACGTAAAACGGATTCCAACGAATCGAGCAGCACTAGAACCGTTCTCACGTGTCTAGTTATGATGAACGTAGAGCTTTTCATGGCAATAATAGCAGGATGTATGGAATTACTGTATCGACCCTTGACCACCGACGTCAACCGTCTTCACAGCTTGGAATGTGCGATTGTGGTATTCAATATTATCATATACATATTATATGTGATCAGCATGATATTGACTGCGACCATTCTGAAAGGAACACACAAAATATCCACGAGACAACCCGTGTTGGAATACCCGGACATTGTGACGGGTTATCAGGTCACGCCTCACGATCAAATGAACAAGAGCGTGAACTCTTACAACACGCCGGCGGGATATTACATGTAGATATGTTTGTCAATACGAATACTTCATCGTATTTGCGTATGTGCACCCTTTGTTCATCTTGTACTGTTCATTGAGCACAGTGTATAGTTACATGTTTCTGAATAATAAACACACCAAAACTGTTGAAATGTCTGTTTCTTTACTGAATACAATACAAGCACTGACAATGTCACGTTAGAGTAAAAGCTGATAAAAGCTGTTGGCGTGTCTGTAACGGTCGCTTTACAATCATGTACAAAGTATTATGGCATAGAGGACAGTAATAAACCTCGTCCAGGTAATGTTTTCTACAGACTGGGTAAAGACAACATCCAGGCTGGTGGGAGTGACAAAGAACATAATTAGAAAGCACATACTGTATAAGGAGAATGTGTGGTCTAATATATATCCAAGTAGAAGCAACAAACATGAGACAGATCTTGCATATAATCCACATCTGAATGTAACGGTTGGCCTCACGTACGTTTCACATGTGGGGCAGAACACTGGACAAAACCAGATACTAGTTCTATCACCTATAGAGATAAATGTGAGCTGCATTTGTTTCGAGCAATGCCAGCTAATACGCGAACCACGAGTGTTACTCTGATGAGCTTCATGGTGATCATCTAGGTTAACGTCGCGTTTGTCACCTTCGTACGAATCGATGGAAGTTTTCTGCAATTCCGAGTGTACACCAGAGTCCGTATCATTGTACAGATGATTATGTATGTTATCAGTGCTTTGTGTGGAGTTAACAATGTTTATGTACATGATGCTTGTATTTATACGAGGGTTGACGTTTTAAGCGTGACCGTTGTTATAACAATGAACACTGTGTTAAGTGATGAATGTGACATTAGGCACACGTTCAGCACGCAAACATAACTATCCATAATGGCTTACTTGTCAATTACTGTGTCACAAGTATAATACCATTTGTAAAGTACTCGTTCAGACGAGCAACTAGTCAAGTTACCCGCAATTGAAGAAATACACAAAGGATAATTCTCGGGTAGGAAAAGTTGAACACAAAGCAAATCGTTGTCTGTGACACAGCGTTAAAGAGAAGTATAGTCATAGCAACGTATCGTCCGGCAGCAATGGATATAGCCGACACTTGCGAACAAATGTACGAACCCATATATTACAAATGTGAAGTCGTCCAGAAACAACCCGACGAAACGTTGACGGATATTATAACCAAAACGTACGGACTAGACATGTTGACACAAGAGCACATTTTGTACCATGCTAAGCATTACATGCAATCACACAGCTCGTTGAATGTCATCGGATACGCGATAAAAACTCCTTACCGACCGTGTGAACACTTGCTACTGTTCGAATTGCAAGATTCAAAGATGCATGGGTTTGATGGGATCGAGTTTAATTTAGTGGCGCATAGTCGTACCGAGCTCCTCGAAAAAGGAGTGATACATCCTGAGAAGTCCTATTACCACAAAAGTAACGTTGTGATGAAACAAGGACACGAAACCGTAGAAGACGTTGTGACGCAAATCGGTCGCGAACACAGTCCGTGTGAACTGGAGGATTGCACTCAATGGTATCTGAACACGTTCGAAAACTTGTCACTGATCGGTTACGCAACAGGGACGCCGTATGAGATGTGCACACACCTCGTGTTATTCGAATAAAAAAGGGGACCGGTGTACGGCTATGATGGGTACGAATTGTTTTTAGTGGCACGTACGCTTGTGGACGTGCATGAGAAAGGACTGCTTTACACGATCGACGATGGATATCATCACAGCGATGTGTTATTACCTATGGTAGAACATACGACCGTTTCAAAATGTTACCGTTTGGTTTACTATAGACTGATACGTGTAACAGTTACACTTGTTTTATTTCCTCAGACCTCAGAAGAGTGGGAGAGCGTGGACGACAAACCAGCTGTACTCATGAAAAGAACGCTCTTGATCGAGAACACCGAAAGATTACATGAGAAGTATATACGAGAACGTGAACGTATAGGGGAAAGACTTCGTATACTAATGAAGACAAAATGCGAGAAATAACGAAGACTCCAAGAGGAATCTAAGGAGAATTCGCAAAACGCATAACATTGGGATACGAAGCTTCTACTAGAGTACCTAGAGGGTACGCCATAACTAAAAGGCAAAGAAACCAGTGACAATGTGGTATAACAGGATAGTGCTGGAGAATAGAAAGTTAACCGTACATGAGATGAACTGTTTGCAGGGTGTTAACAAGCAGATTAAGCGCGAAAACGGTAACGTTGTAATAATGTAGGAAAAGTGTGATTTACACGCAGCCTATGCATCGAACCACGGGCTCATTATCATCTCAACGCTCTACTCGCTATCTGGTCGTGTTACGTGGACAACACGTGTGAAAGCTTGATAAAGTATAATAAGGTGCACTGTTTAGACTAAACGTTAGAGAATAATATGAATTGTATGTGTGTTATGATCAACATACAATAAAAACATGTTCAGACACCAAATTGTTCTGGTCCTTCCTTTAGTTCATATAGTCTAGCCGTTGTACAATGAGACAAAGTGAAACGGTACGTTTTTATCTTACATCAGTTTAATTCATGTAAATCACAGTGACACAGTATAATGTAAACACAGATAACACGGAATGTCTAGTTACCATGTATAAAGTAATTTTAAGAGTTTGTAAAACAAGTAAAAAAATGGTAACAGCACACAGATCAAAACTCCATTCTTACACTGGTCAAAATGGACACGGTACAAGTATAGTTTTCCACGTTGAGGTCGTCTCTAAACTCAAACGAACTTTGTGTACTGTATTGTGAAGCTTGTTCCGATCGAGAGACCTGAGAATCCCCAATCTCCATAGTGAATCACAATCTCCATAGTCGTTTCGATGGCCGGTTCAACATTCTAAACAAGGGTCGGTTCGGAGTGCAAGTTGGATACAGGATCTGCACAGAAAGAATATGTGTAAATCAACATGAAATAGTGACAAAGAGCATTGTAATCGTAATCATCCTGACATTTCGCTTTTAGTGTAACAAAGGCCTACTGAACCCCAGTTTTGTTCCGTGTCCGGATTAAAAGTCACATACTCCACTCCACAATGGATCGAATGGTCTGTATCCCCCCCAGAATGTGGAATAAGGCTATACCCAAAATGTGGAGTACACTTATACCAAGCTAAGTAGCCAGCCATACCTTTAGAGGCAGTTACGAGCTCTATAGTGTCTGGTATGTGCAAAAACACAAACATTTCCAATTGTAAGAAAGTTCATGCTCAGTAATCCAGGTGTCAAATCTGATAACTCTCAATCTGGTCATCTGAACAGTTTATTTTTAGTAGAAACATTTCACCCTCACTCCAGAGGGCTAGAGATGTTCCAACACGCTGTTTCCCCCACCAAGTAAACAACTCAAGTGGACCAACCAGTTTGCTGGAGCAAAGATGGTTTCTGGAGGCC
>JAVCKU010135827.1:0-11770 GCA_032273985.1 Hypsolebias coamazonicus
CTTTATCTGTCTCCATCTCCATCTTCTACCTCTGATCTGTGGTCAGGTCCAGGAGACAAAGCCAGACCTCCCTCTCCTCTAAGACTCTCTCCAGCAACCCCTGGTGGACCTGAGCTGTTCCCAGACCAGAGAGGATCTATAATCCTCCAGAGTCCTGGTTCTGACCTGGAGTCTCTTCCCAGTGAGACATTCCTGAAAAACCTCCAAAAGGAGGCGTCCTGATCAGATGAACCTCCTCAAGTCAGTCCTGTTAGAAACAAATGACTAACATTAACTCTGCGTTAACGTCCCGCCTGCTGGCCACTGTCTGGTTCTCACTGCTTTAAGATTTTAAACAAACTGAAGACGTTTATCTTTATTTTCTCCAGCTGTGATGGTAAATCTCTTCTTCTTTGTGTTTGGAGCTGCATATTGCCTGTCTAGGTGTTTTGATTTTCTCCATCGGAGCCCGGATCCATAACGCCCCGGCAGCCCACGCAGGCCGTCCTGCTTGGTTCGGCTCCTGAGAATTCCAGTTTGCTCTGCTCGGCCTCCCACGGCCCATCTCTCCACACTAACACCAGTTATTAGAACCGGTTTCTGTGAAGACTCATCCCAGGTGTCATGTTTCCTTTTATTGGCCTCTCAGCACCAACAAGTGTTCAGACCACACATGGGCTAAAACTGGGCTCCGGGGCCGGAAGCAACTCCAGGGACCGGCTCTGCCTGGGACCCCATGACCTCCAACAAAACAACCTTAAATAAATCAATAAAAACTGGTTTTTGTGAAAGAATTACAAGAAAAGAAAAGCTAAAGTGTTTCCTGCAGTCGACACAATAAGTATGGGACTGAAATGGACCAGAAACTCTGCTTTTAATTCTCTGTATATTTTGTAAAAAATGTGAAATGTGAATTTTATCCTTCTGAAAAACAGCAGAAATTATTTTGAAAAACTAAAAATTAGTCCTTTTTTTTCTTTTTTTGTCATGTTCGTAAGGCCGGGCAACAAAACTGTCTGAAAGTGACAAAAATAAAGAAACAGTAATAAATTAACAGCGATATTTTTGTTTATTTAGCCTTTAATAAGAAAAAATAGGCTTTATTTTTCAAAGTCATATTTTCACCATGTTATTCATACATTTATAAATGTCACAGTTCCCAACTAAATATTTAATTACATATTTAGTTTACAAACCAATACTTAACTTGCAATATAAATATTTAGTTAATAAACTAAATATTTAGGTGTAAAATAAATATTTAATTTCCAAACTAAACATTTAATTTCTAAGCTAAACATTAAATTTCCAAAACAAATATTTAATTTGCTGACTAAATATTTTATTGTCATCTAAATATTTAACTTGCAAGCTAAATATTTAGGAGCTCAGACCTAAATATTTAGCTTGCAAGTTAAATATTTAGATCAGAGTTAAATATTTAGTTGCAAATTAAATGTTTAGTTTGGAAATTAAATATTTAGTTTGGACAATAAATATTTTTTACTCTTAAATGTTTAGTTTACTTAATTTAACTTGCAATTTAAGTATTTAGTTTTTAAACTAAACATTTAGCTTGTAAATTAAAAATTTAGTTGGGAACTATGACATTTATAAATGTATGAATAACATGGTGAAAATATGACTTTGAAAATGGGAAGAAAAAAAAAACTTTTTTCTTACTAAAGGCTAAACATAAACCAAAATATTGCTATTGATTTTTGACTGTGTAACTTTGCAAACGGCACCCCATACAAAAATACCTGAAATTCACTTTTTTCTATCAAAACACATGTGAGTGTCCAGACTGTTGGATAGTAAAATAAACAAAATCAAAACAGGCAGGTTTACTTGAAAAAACAGGACCTGACACAAACCAGGACTTGAGTTCAGATGACGGTCTGACAGCAAACAGTAAACCTGTGACAGCAGGTGATCCCTCATGAGACGCAGGTGAATGGGACGAGCAGAACTGCAACTATAAATATAAAACTACAACATTTAAACGGCTAAGTGAAAACAGGGAGTCGTTTGGACACCACAAACTGAAAAACATGAATTTACAAAAATAAAAAAATAAAAATAAAAACACAGGAAACCCTGATTGTTTGATTAAAATCCTTCCACTGGTTCATGATATATTTTGCTAACAGACAAAGAAAAGTTTTACTACAATCCTTGTTTTACTGGCGTTTATCAAGCCCTCACTTTCTGCAGTCTTTATCCTCTCCAACGGTGCAGAGCCGGCAGCCGAGGCCCAGCTCATCGCAGGTCAATCGGTTGGAAACTATTTGTGGAAGCTGTGCTTCCCACAATCATTGGTTTTTGCTCCCAAGCTCTAATTAACATGGCTCGATACCGAGCGTTACCTTAACAAAGATAAATAATGCTTGCTTGATCTCACGCTTCTTTCTCCAAACTGAAGCAACAGCAGCATTGGCAGTTCCTGCTGAACAGGACTTCTGATTTCCTCCCGGATCAGACGGTGGAAAACCCTTCAAGACTCAGTGCTCAAATGACCCGAGGTGGGAAGACGACCTTGACTCTCAAACTGTTCAGATTTATCCGTTTCTGAAGGTTCATATCACATCAATTAACGTCTAAACTGTGAATTCACGAGTGCAAAGCTTTTGAATTGACTTTTTATTCTTAAGGTAAACAACTATGAATTTTTGTGGATTCATTTATGCGACAATGTGTGAAACAAAAAAAGACAAACATCCTATAAATACAGTACACAAATAAATAAATAAATAGCACATTTTTGTCAGTTATTTTATTTATTTATTTTTTTTTTTTTTAAGGAGAGACCACCTCAGTGAATTTATACAGCTCACATCATTAGTAGGCACCAAAAGCATTTAACTTTTTAATTATTTGCTGAAGGTTTTATGTTCTTTTGGTATCAGGATGTCAAAGCTGATCTGATCTTTATCAGGTTCTGAAAAGATTCTTGTTTAACTTCTGGAGAACAGAAACACCAGATTCCACCGAGTCAAACTGGTTCCAGTCCTGCTGCTTCCACTGGACCTCAGAGGTTCAGGATGAGGAGCTGCTGATCAACTGATCCTCATCAGGGAGATTACCTCAGATCCGGAACATACAGGTGTGTGTGTCAACACAACACCAAGATGGAAAAACATCAGCAATGACCTGAAAAAAGCAGCTGCTGCTGGTGGTCAATCTGGGCAGGTCAAAGGTCATTTCCAAACAGTCTGGAGTCTATTGTTCTGCAGAAAGAAAGATTATTCACAAAGAAAACATTTCAGACAGCTGAGTCACCCTGAAGGTCAGACCATGCAGGGACTCTACAGGCCTGAGTCTGCAGGTCAGAGGCCAAAGGTCATGACCTTGTCTCGCAAAAAAAAAAAAAAAAAAAACATGGCAGCTTGAATTAGATTTGGAAAGTTTCATCTGAAGGAACCACAAGACTTCTAGACCAGAACCGGACCAGAGGACAGATGTTTACCCAAAATGCACTGCAGCAGCTCCTCCCAGCTCTCAGCATGGTGGTGGAGGGCTGATGGTTTGGACAACAGAGCTCAAAAAGAACAAAACCAAGGTGCTGCAACGGTCCAGTCAGAGTCCAGATCCCGGATCTGACTGAGACACTGTGGATGACCTTCAGAGAGCTCAGCAGAACTCCCTGAAGGTGAGCTAAAGGAGGGTGGATTTTCACCTTTCAAACAACACTGACACATATTTGTGTTATCAGGGACCAGCTGGTCTTCATGCAGCTTGTCATATGATTCTTGTAGTTATCATTATTCCTTCACATCTTGCAGCTTCCAGTCTTGGATCCTTTGGGCGTTTCTTCCTCTTGACTCAGATTTGTGTCTGCCCAAGCTGAAGGAGTCCTGGAATTTGAATTTCTTCTGAGGAGGATGCAGCTTTTTGCAGACAAAAAGGGAAATTCCACATTTTTACAAATAACCCACCATCAGAGGAAGGTTTGGTTTCATGAAAGTGAACAGATGAGCTGCAGTTCATCATCAGCTATAAATATCCAACAATCCAGCTGCAGAAAATGCCTCCGAACGAACCAGGGCTAAAAATACAGTGATTTAAGAAAGAATTGTGCCATCATGGCTCACTTTTCCAGACCTCTACTTTAAGAACTGGAAATTATTTTACCACAGCTATGCAGTGAAGTGGTATTTTAGCATGGCAGTAGCAGCCTGAAGATCTAAATAAAAAGCATTCACTGAGACCAACAACCAGTTACACTCATTTTTTTTGGTCACAAACACATCACAGAGCTGTTGGCAACTGTTTATCATAGTTAAAATTTAGCTTTGTTCATATTTAAGTGACGCTTAAACTACTCAAGTTTACTGCTCTAGAAGTGTTTTTAATGAGGTTTTATTAAAGTTTGTTGTAACAGCATGGTAGCGCTGAAAGACGGACAGTTGGATCAGAACAAATTATTTTATTTCCATGTGACTGTAGGCACACAGCTGTTTGCATCACTGATGGAAGATGACAGACACAACACGCTGGTGGAGCGGCTCGCCCGTCCAGGACAACGCCTGCAGCGGCTCTGCTCAGAAACCCCTCTGTTCTAACAATTAAAGGAATTGATTTTTCTTCTTCCAACATCCTCCTACATGTTTCTGTAGAAAAACACAGCAGGCTGTTAGAGATCCGGTCACCTGGATCCTTCAGGTGCACAAAGAACAACGCACATCTGAAAGGGATCACACTTTGGATCACTGGAACTAATAAAGTGTTCAAATGATTGGGCTGCACAGTGGATTAGTGGCTGGCACAGGAAAATGGTCCACGGTTCAAGCCCTGGACTGGACAGGGGTCTTTCTGTGTGAAGTTTATGTGGGTTTTCTCCACAGTCCAAAAACCTGCATGTTATATGTTACATCTGTGATCTCACTGCGATTAGCAGGTTAAATAAAATAAAAATAATACTCATGTAGCTTTATTTTCATTTTATTACAGAAAGCAGAATTTGTGTTAGAATGCAGAAAGCACAGCACAGACTCAAACAAAAGGCCATGCAGGCCCTGGCCCATCTGTGACCCGGTTGTGCTCACTGCACAACATGCACAGCTCTGGAGTGTAGGACGAGGCGGAGAACCCAGAAAATCTCTCCTACTAACGAGAGCAAGACGCAAACTCCGCACTTAAACCTCTGTCTCTGTGAGGTGACATTATAAACCACTTTACCACTGTGCTACTCAGATGAGGAACTGTGTTTGGCAAAACTGGAGCTGGTATTCTGCTGCAGTCAGAGTATCCACATTAGGTCCCACCAAGCTAGAAGGGAAGGCAAAGGATGGGGCATGTGCATGAGCTTTCATAAATAAGACTATGAAAACATTCATAAACTCAGTTTTAGTTTACTTGTGTTTGCAAAGGTAACATAAAAAAGAGGATGATAAACCCTTGTTCTGTTGCAGTGAAGGAGTCCTGTGTTTAAGATGAGTTTCCATGGTAACATGGCTTGCTGGTAAATTACTCCTTCCTAATCCCTCTCAAGTGGCACAGCGAGATCTAATAGTCATCCACAGTAATAACATCAACGGCCATTAAACAAGATCAGAGATTTGGTCCGGGAGCCATCTGAGAGAGAAACATGTCGTCAGACGTTTCCCCGTCTCACAGGACGGGAGCACTTCCTGGTTTCCTGCATGCAGACTAACTGCACAGGAAAGTCATTACGCCCATCACAGAACCCAAACACAAGTCTCTGAAGCTTTACGAGTAAACGGCTGCATTTAAATGTTATATTTACTGGTCATGGTCGGGTACATTTCTTTATGTTTTGTGCGCTGAGTCAGAAACGCATTTCAGAGTCCCACGATGCTCGGTGAAAATGAACAGTGGACCGTTGGTCACGTAGGCAGAAGTACCTCTGCAAAATCTCATCGACTTTAATTTGGAGACTTTTAGTCATTCCAAGTGAGCTGGTATTAGAAAGGTTTGAAAAATATTTGCAACTTGTTTCATGAGAATATTTGATTTTTGCATTAAAAGTATCAAATTTAGTTGAAAACACAAAGTTATTTTATAAAAACTCTAAACCATTGCTTCCTGCTAAATCACTCAAATGATGTCTGTCATCCATCAATCAAAGCCTCACTGTGTGCCCAGTTGACTCATAATACAAAGTACCAGCTGGGTATGGTTACCACTCATGTGCCTGTATCGCTGCATGCACCTGCACATAGTAACTAAAAGCTAAAAGTAGCAGAAGTCTAATTAAATGGTCAAAGTCACAAAAGGCACGCAAAGAGTAGCAAAAATGTTAGCTAAAGGTTAAAAGTAGCAGAAAAGATGGCTGTTATCTCAACACAGCAGAAAAGCAGCTAAATGCTAAATGCCAAAAAAGGCTAGCTAAAAGTAGCAGCAGTCTAACTAAAGTTAAAAGTAGCTAAATCCTAGGTATGAGGCAAAAAGTTTGCTAAAAAGTAAAAAGTAGAAGAAAGGCTGGCTAAAAGCTACAAAGTAAAAATAGCAGAACAGTAGTTAAGAGCTTAACATCCACTATAAACTAAGGTAGCAACAGTCTAAATAAAAGTACTTTGTAGCAAAATGCAAACTAAAATAGCTAAAGGATAACTAAATACTAAAATGAGCTGAACAGTAATAGAAGCAAAAGGCTATCTATTTAGAAGCTAAAAGTAACAAATGTCTAAAATCATTAGTAGCAAAAGGTAAGCTAAAATAGCTCAATGCTAACCAAAAGAGGCTAAATGTTAGCTAAAATCTAAAAGCGATAAAAACTGAATGAGCTGAACTTCTAAATAGATCCATATTTTGGAAGAATTGAAAAGATCTTAATGTGCATATGGGGTGTTTGCCTTTGAATAAAATTAAATACTGCAGTTTAAAATATGAAAGTTACAAAAAAAACTAAAAGTCATAGCGTCCATCTCCTGAATGAGCTGAACAATTAGATCTATGGCCGACTGTGGATCCGTGGTAGGGCAGCCATCTTGGGAGCATAAAGTATGATTTCCTGCCAGGTCTATATGTTGTGTTGTCCTTCAGTAAAATATCTGGTTGTGGGTACCAACCCTGAAAACAACACAGCGCAGTTTTCATGAACAGCTAAAATATCACAAAGTAGGCTATGTAAAAAAAATAAAATAGATGCAATAAACTTTCAGAAAAAGAAATATGAAAACAAACGTAAACGTTGACTCAATAAATCATAGCAAACAAAGAAGCTACAAATAAATCAAATTATAGCCGTGCATGACATGAGGCAAATCAGCATTTGGAGTGGGAGGGAGGAGGAGGAGGAGAAGGAGGAGGAGGAGGTCTGGCTGCTTTGATTAAAGATCCAACATCTTCACTGCTGTGTTGTTCAACAGAGATTGATTTTAACCAGAGAAGAAGAAAAAGTGTTGTTGGTATTCAAAGGGCTTTATTTTTGAGCTACCAAAAAACAAAAATCTCTTTAAATGTTAAAGTCAAACACATCAGAGAGGAGCTGCAGCAAAAGCTTGTGGTTCTAACATCTTAGAAAATATATTTTTTTAAATCAATCATGAGTGTTTCAGTTCTTGTGTTCAGTGTCAGCCACAATAAACAAAGTTTTCTTAAATCCCTGCTTCCCTTTTTCTGACGTGGCAGCACCATTGAACTATTGATCGTTCTACATCTGCCCTTGAACCCGTAACGACTCGATGGAATCGCCTCTGTGATACTCCTCCACTTCAAAACAGGAATCCAGTGGCGTTGTCCATAAAAGTCCAGGGTTGTATTGATTCCTGTGATTGGATTGCAGGGTCGTGTGCTGCAGGGAGCTCATGCTACGAAGCGTTCCTCCCAAATAGTCCAAACACAACAGTCATACCGTGCACACACTGAATAAAAGGATGCTCTGAGAGGGAGCAGATGTGCGAGGTGATATTAGACTGTAATCTTTCCCTATAAATGAAACAATCCCTGTCAGTTTGGAAGCGTATATTGGGTTATTTTACTGCCAGAGGCCGTGTCACACTTGGCCATTGCTCCACAACGCTTGAAATGAACATCACATGAAAACTGCCCCGAGCCACTTCTACCCAACAGCTGACCCAAACATAGATTTCATTTGTGCCTCTAACATCCAGGATTTCAGGTTTATGTGCAAAATTATAACAGTTTTATGTAAACATATAGGTCACTTTCTGTGTAAATGAACATTACATTTTTCTTCTATTTGTCTGGACAATGTTAGAGCATCAAACTAGTTCTGCATAGATGCTGTTTGACAATTTAAGCAAGTACAATACAGCTTTAATTATTAAGCACTTTAAAGATCACTCCAGTGGCCATTTTTATATGCAGTTAGAAGCTAAAAATAATTTTAAAAAAAAAAGTTTTAAGAGAAGAATTAGTAACAGTAAGTAAGTTGACTTTCCTGATGCAGAAGGGCAGCTCGTTCCACACCTCCCAGTGATTTTGGGATAACTGACCTCTGACCTTAGAAAGTGTACGGGACCGTGCAGCTGAAGCAGTGCAGATAAATACTGCAAGGTGAGACCATTGCCATTTTAGCTGTTCGTGTCAAAATCGAAAGCTCATTCAGGAAAGGAGTGCTATGACTTTTGGTTTTTATAAAATATGTTTTTCAAAAAACTAAACAAAACAACAACAAAAAAACACATTTATCAACAAAAATAAATCCCATTAAAATCACTGAGATAGGGTGACCAGACATCCCCAATTTCTGGGGACAGTCCCCATTTTGAATGACCTGTCCCCACCCCGGCTAAAGCTGTCCCCGGAAATATCCCTGATTTTAGTGTTTTATGAATGAGAAAAAAATATTGCGTGTAGACTGTTATTACAGTAGCTGGGTAGAACGTGCGAGTATGTTGCGCATAACAACAGCTATTATTACTGTAGCTGGTCACGCTGCTGTTAACGTTACAGCCAGAGAAGAAGAAGAGCAGAGCATGCCACCTATAAAACAGAAAAAGAAGACGACCACGGTTAATTTGTTTTACATTGGACATTGGATGGTCGTGCTCCGTGGATTCAGCAGTGTCTTTCTTTTGTTCAATCCGATGCAGGCAGTTTGATTTTGGTCAGCTGTGCTCAGTCTGCCCCTCCAAAGATTCGCTTTGGGACCGTCAACAAATTACCAAACCAAAAACTCTTCAGAAACAAAAAAAATATATATTTTACGTCATGTAACCCACTGACACAGATCTAATGTTAAATTACTCTACTAGACCTGACCGACGAGACACACTCGTTTATTTCGGTTTTATAGAGAAGTAAGTTTCACTGACGTGGAACATCAATCTGTCAGCCTGCGTTCGATTACTCTGGAAGGACCCGGATGAGTGACACAAAAAACTGAATTTTGAAATTGCTTGCATGCTTTTTACATGACTGTCTATTAATCTATCATTGATTATTGAGCATGCATCAGGTACTGTCTATTACTGTTTGTTCCTCTTCGGTTCTTTGTTAAAATCAGGTTTCTCTTGTAAATGAGTCTCCGGGGCTCATTGAGACTAACCTGTATAAATAAAGGTTGAATGAACTACTACTACTGTAGATGCTACTACTTTGTACAATTACCGGTGATACTACTACAATTAGTGGTGATGCTGCTACAGTTACTGGTGATACTATTACAACTACTGGAGCATCTGGTGGAGTTGTTAGACTCATGAATCCCTAATCAGGATTTTCATTGTGGAAAAAAAAAAATCACTGTCATGCCACTTGACTGTTGATATGTGCTGCTGACTATCCATGCTGCTGATCTTATGCTGCTGATTTATTTCATGCTGCTGTGTTCATTCGTACTCATCTGCTCACACAGACTCATGTTCATGCTGCTGTTGTTCGGCATATTGTTTTTGTACTATTAGCGCTTCGTGTATTCTTAGTTTAGCGTGTTTCTTAGTTCATATCTTAGGTCTTGTTACTGTTTTTCTTTACAATTTGTATTTTTGTTGGATGTAACTGGGACCATGTGTACATAGGTTTGTTCCACCTCATGTACCACATGTGATGTGAATGACAATAAAGACACCTTGACCTTGACATATACGTTTTATTATATTTTTTTTACTTATTTTAACTTATTTATTGGTACTTCACCTCAAAGTCAAAAATAGCTAATAATCTGGTTTTCACAGCCAACATGTAAACCAGTAACAGTCACCCCCTCTGATATTGCTCACAAAAAGACACTTTTAACAGCCATACCAGCTCTGAAATATGATTTAAGCTTCTGCTCCTCTTGGCTGATTAACATGTCTGCTCTTAGCGCCATTTATGTGAAAAGGCACTCAGCTAGCTGAGAGATAATAAAAAACGTGACTCATATCTAAGCAAACACTGAGATATGTTTATCACCAGCACTCAGTAAAAACACATTTCTGTACATATGTCATGCTGGGCATCAGAGCTGCTCAAAAACATTTACAATCCAGGCCATGTGACGTGAGTTTTATTACTTCACATGAAAAAATGATTGAAAAATTAATAACACTTACTGGAACTTCATTTCAACAGTAATACTAAGGGACATGCATTACAGGTCATTTTAACAGAGAAATAAATTACTGCTGGGTAACAAAAAGTAAATAAATAAATAAATAAATAAATAAATAAATAAATAAATAAATAAAATTTACTTTGCACACAGTCTACTGATCAGTTCCCAACATTTATTCCCCAAAGGTCAAGATCAAGGTCAAGGTTTCTTTATTGTCGTTGGCACTTCATGTGGTACATGTGGTGCAATGAAATTGTGTACACAGGGTCCCAGTTACATCCTACAAAAGTATAAATTGTAAAGACAAACAGTAATAAGATCTAAGATATGAACTAAGAAACACAAATCAAATCAAAGAGCTCCTTGGTGCACTCACAGAAAACTGGTGACTTTTACATACAAACACATGCAGCATGAACATAAACGTAAACAGCAGTTGTTCTACATCAGTCTGGTCACTGAATGGTGTTTCAAAAGCCTTGATCGAATGTGAATCGCACCCAAAACACGAAGCAAGTCTTTGGATGATCATTTCAAAACCAGTTCTCCTCCCTCACCCAGCAGAGAAAATAAGTGGGCAAATAATCCTTACAGCATGTTCACTACAGATGAAATCATACCAGTGTCTCACGCTTGATTCATTTAATAACTATAAACATCAGAATTATGGAAGATAAGATTGGTGGCAACAATGAGATTTTTTTTTAATATCTGACATTTTTGTGACTGACTTAAGAGACTGCTCCTATAGTTTGAGAAAGTATGCTGCACTTGTGTGTTAGTCACTTTGTAAAGAGTGGTGTCAGCCAGCAAAGGTGTTTTAACCAAATATGTGTCGGATGGTGCTTTGGCACTGTTTCAACTCCCATCGGCTCTGCTCAACACATCACCAGTTAAGGGTCTCCCCACCGCCAAGTGTCCCTTGGCAAGACGCTGAACCCCTCATTGCCTCCGATGTGTCCCATCAGTGTATGAATGTGATAAAGCACTGATTAGTCTTTGTAAAGATCTAGTAGAGTGCTGTATGAATGGGTAAATGAGGGCACAGATTGGAACGTAAAGCGCTTTGAGGATCTTGATCAGATAGAAAGGCGCTATACAAGTACAGTCCATTTACTATTTATGGACAGTGCCACAAGAAATGAGCCCATTTACCAAGAGATATTAGAGATGATGGCGCATCATGGCTACACCCGGACTTATAAACAGTGTCGAGATAAGCTAACGAAATTCAAGTCAGATTATAGGGCAACTAAGGACAACGGGCGGAGTGGCTCAAACACAGAAAAAAAAAACAGTTATGATCCTGTCAATGTTGCATTG
>JAVCKU010135871.1:0-11762 GCA_032273985.1 Hypsolebias coamazonicus
AAGTGCTTTATAACTAAATGTACAGACTGCACAGTCCAGTATATTGTACATGTACAGTCTAAGTGGGTTCGGTTTAAGTTCAAATCGGTATCCGGTTTGGCTTTAGTAACGGAACTCAAACGTAAACCGAGGGTTACCTGTAGTTGCTCAGCAGCAGCAAATCTAGTCAGCACGTGGAGGATTTCTGTTCAGCAGGTTTCATTATTTCTGCTTCAGGCACAAGGCCTCTTGTTACATTGTGTTATCTGTCGTTGTTTCATGTTCCTCTCAAACTCAGCGGGTCGAAGCAGATGGCCACTTGTCCCGAGCCTGGTTCTGCTAAAGGTTTCTTCCTCATGAGGGAGTTTTTCCTTTCCACTGTCTCCTTCATGCTTGCTCAAAATGAGAGTTCTGTGATGAAGTTAAATTCAAAGCAGTCTGCTCCTCAGATAAATGATGTTAAATTATTATTTTATATATGAATGTTTCTGTTCAGTGCCCTGAGATGACTTCTCACTTGGCACTATATAAATAAACTGAATTTAATAACAATAAAAATAAATTAAAACCGTCACTATTACAGGTATTGAACAAAATTTGCGTGGTAGTAGCCGAGCCTCGTCACATGTTGTGAGAGCTAACAAATTGTCCTCAACTGCTGAAGCCAGCTCTGTGCATTAGCAAAATGGCTTATGCAAGACACTAGACAAATTGTGATTAAAGTCAGAAATTAATTTCTGAATGTATACCCGTAATTACTGATCAGCTTTTGGGGTCAACACGATTCAAGGTGGCTACTATTTAAATGATCTTAGAAACAAAACATGGCTACAAATCAAAATTATTTCACGGTAAATGACTATTGCTTTGGTGTGGTTGTATCTAAAGCAGTGGTTCCCAACCCTGGTCCTTGAGGAACGCCATCCTGCATGTTTTAGTTCCCTGCTCCAACACCTGATGCAGTGATTTATTTACTTCATGTTCAGAAGAAGGCAGCACGGTGGCGCAGTTGGTAGAGCTGCTGCCTCTCAGCGAGTAGGTCTCTGGTTCAAATCCCGGTCCGGGGGCCTTTCTGGGTGGAATTTGCATGTTCTCTCCGTGCATGCGTGGGTTTTCTCCGGTTTCCTCCCACAGACCAAAAACATGCATGTTAGGCTGATTGGTAACTTAATTGTCTCTAGGTGAGAGAGTGAATGGTTGTTTGTCTCGTTTGTCTCTGTGTCCCTGTGATGGACTGGAGACCTGTCCAGGGTGTCCCCTTCTCTCACACTGTGATGGCTAGACATGGGCATCAGTGACCCCCATGACCCGAAAAGGAAGAAGCGGGTAAAGATAATGGATGGATGGATACAATTTTAACAATCTATACAGTTCTAGTTCTTATCCTCTGGATGTGACAAATGTTAAATGCAGCATTCACACAAATATTAGTTTTAACATATTTGGTTACTTTTGAAATGAAAACGTTCATTTTAGTGGGCAAGAATCTGTCGTGGTGGTCTACAAACCCACACAGATGTGTCAGATTAGTCATGAAAGAGCCATTTTACTCACATCTGTTCTCTCTTTTTTTTTTTTTTTTGGTATAAATTATTTGACTCTACTAAAATAACTGACATCAAAGTAAAAATGGACTTCAGTTTAAACTTATTGCTGTTAACAGCCTGTTCCTTCCATCCATCATCTTTACCCGCTTCTTCCTATTTGGGTCACGGGGTCACTGGTGCACATCACCCTGTTTTACCCTACTTCAAATCAATCTTTAGTAATGTAAAGTTGTAAAACGGGATTTAAACCTGCTCAGAATTTACATTTGCTTCGAGTTAAACGTTGAATACTGCCTCAGTTTGCGTGCAGCCAGGATGACTTAGTTTTTGTTTTAAATTTGGTGGAATTTCAGGAACAGAAGCTGCGCAGGGAGCTGGAGCTGGTGAGGGGAAACGTCAACGTAATGTCTCAGATGCTGAACGAGCTCGTACCTGGACAGAGCAAACCAGATGATGCCGACCTGCTTCAGGTGCGTGCTCCATCTGAAAGACTTGAGCAGCATCTGATATGACTGTCTACTGAAAACACACAACGGTTCTCTATAACTCCAGTTTACAAATATTTTAGTGTTTAAAATCTGAAAAACATGAGCTAAAATGAGCAGAACTGGAGGAAATCTTTGTAAAGTAGACAAATTTAATTTCCTGCGAAAATGCAGTGGGAATGCTTATTGCTGAAGAACTTGCTGAAAAAAAAGCTGAAATGTGCTAAAATCATTCTGAGATGTAGCTGAAATGAAAGAACAAGCCTAAATTAACAAAAGTACCGTAAGCAGACAGAACACGTATTTGCTGAATTAGGTTTAAATAAGCTGAAATGAGAACAAAAATTAGGAAATCGGCTAAAAAAAGTTGAAATTAACAAAAAACTGCTGAAAAGTAGCTGAAAAGGCAGAAAGGATCTTAAACTACCAGAGGGAAATGGAAAGAGCTGAAATGAGCTAAAAAAAAAAAAAAAAAAGTGGAATTAGCTGAAAAAGCTAAAATTTGCACAAAATGGCTAACTAGTAGCTGCAATAGCAGAAATTAGCTGAAAGGAACATAAGTTGAAATTATCAGAAAAAGTTAATTACCGGTAGGCTGAAAGTAGCAGAAATTACCAAGAAAAACTTGAATTTATCTGAAACCAGGTGAAATTGGCAACAAAAAAAAATCTAAAAAGGTAGCTGAAAAGGTAGAACAAGGTTAAATTAGCAGAAGAAATCAGAAAGAACATAGGTTTGTTCATTTAGGCTGAAAGAAGAAGAATGAGCACAAAAAAGTGGAAATGATCTGGTAAAAGCTGAAATTAGCGAAAAACACCTGAAAATAGCTAAACAGGCAGAAAGAAGCTTAAAATACCAGAAGGAAGTGGAGAGAGCACATTTTCGCTGAATTAAGATGTAAAATCTTGAAATGAGTGCCAAAAGCTGAAAAAGTTAAAATTAGCATAAAAACAGCTATATAGTAGCTAAAATAGTAGAAAAAGCTGAAACTTGCATGAATAAGCTGAAAAGAGCATAACAAGCTGAAATTAGCAGAAAGAAGTTAGAAAAATTGTTGTAGTTAGCAGAAAGAATTTGAAAAGAGCACAAAACAGCTGAAATTTGCTGAAAATAGCTGAAAAATGTTTAAATTTGCTCAAGGAAGCTGAAGCAGAACAAAATCTGAAAGTTGCAGTAAAAGGGTTTAAACCGATCTAAAGATCTGAAGGATGTAAAATGAGCTCAATTCATTTTTTTTTTTAGGAAAAAAAAAATGGTAGAAAAGGCTAAATATTTCAAAAAGCTAACGTTGCACCAATACCAAAAGTCATAGCAGGATTGTCCTGAAAGAGCTGAATGTTTTGATGGTTTGTTGAAATAGCTTGAAACCTGTGGAACAGGAAGCGCGCCAAAACAACATACAGAATAAAAATGATCACAGTTTGAATGCTTCATCAACCTTCACGCAAATATTCTGAAAAGTATAAAAGTCAGCAGAAGCCTCAGACAGTAACTCTGCCCATTGTGTTTGGTTTTTGTCCGAGCAGCAGCTGTTTTCTGTGTGTAAGAACATGCAGACCCGTGTGGTCGAGCTCATCCCACAGTTGCTGGATGAAGGGTTTGTGGAAGAGCTGCTCATCATTAATGACGACCTCAACAACGTCTTCATTCGCTACGAGAGGTGAGCTGCAGCTCGCTTTGAATTTTTACAAGTGTAAAATCAGTACGCCTAACCTTCTTATTGCAACTTTGTTGTAGGTTTGACCGGCTGAACAAGGCTCAAAGTACCAACACCCAACAGGTAAATGAAATGCATTTACTCTGTTGTTTGAAATTTACAAAGCAGAACATTTTTTTATTTTTTTTTATTTTATAAAACTTAACACGCTTCTCTTCCTGATAGCAGAGCTCTATTATGAGCCCTGAACCTCCAGCTAACGACCAACCTGCTGTCATTCCAACAACCAGCCAATCAACCGTCAGCATCGGCACCAATCACCATCCATCAGCCAATCACAGTGAGTCAACTTCACCCTTTGCTTCTATCACAGAACAGTCTGTAACATTCTCACTTGTTCTGTGAAAGTTTATGAAGCATTCACACTGTGATCCATTTTTCTTCCTTACGTTTTTTGGCACAATTCTCATCCCTCAGTTTTTCAACAAATCATATCTCAAAGCAGTTCTTTTAGCTTCCTTGTGCACATTAAAAAAAATTCAGCTATTCAGCTACTTTCAGCTGTTTTTGCAGCTGTTTTGTGCTCCTTTCAAATTCTTTATTACAACATTTTTGTGCTTCTTCTAACTTCTTTCTGATCATTTCAGCTTGTTATGCTCCTTTCAGCTTATTTCAGTAAGTTTCAGTTTTTTTTCCTGCTATTTCAGCTACTATTTAGTTGTTTTATGCTAATTTACCGTAAGCTTTATCAGCTACCGGTAATTCCACATTTTTTGCACTCATTCAAATTTTTTTCAGCCTAATTCTGCAAAAATGTGCTCTCTCCACTTCCTTCTTGTAATTTCAGCTTCTTTTTGCTTTTTTAGCCACTTTTCAGCTGTTTTTTTTTTATTATTATTATTTAATTAAATTTTTTTTTTTTTTACCAATTTCAGCTGTTTTCAGATTTTGTTTTCTTTTTGTGCTCATGTCTGCTTCTTTTAGCCTCATTGGGCAAAAACATGTTTTTTCTGCTTTCTTATGCTAATTTAAGCTTGTTCTACCATTTCAGCTACTTTTTAGCATTTTTTTTTTTTGCTAATTTCAGCTGTTGTCAGATAAATTCAAGTTTTTCTTGATAATTTCTGCTGCTTGTAGGCTAATTAACTTCTTTATGCTAATTTCAACTTGTTATGCTCCTTTCAGCTTTTTCTTCTAGTTTATGCTATTTCAGCTGCTACTTAGCTTAAGTTTTTATGCTGTTTATGCCAATAAACAGCCTAAAAACAGCCAAAAACACTTTTTTTATTTTTATTTATTTATTTATTTATTTTTTGGTTACTCATTTCAACTCTTTCAGCTTCATTCTGGTAGTTTAAGCCTTTTTCTGCCTTTACAGCTACTTTTCAGTCTTATTTTTGTTGATGATTTCAGCTTTTGTATCTAATTTCCTAATTTGTGTCCTCTATTCTGCTTATTTAAACCTAATTCAGCAAATATGTGTTCTTTCTGCTTTCTTCTGCTAATTTAGGCTGCTTCTTCATTTCAGCTACATTTTAGATTTTTTTTTTATCTAATTTTAGCTGTTTTTCAGCAAGTTCTTCTGCAATAAGTGTTCACAGTGCATTTCCACAGGAAATGCAATTCATTAATTTTTTTAAGAGTTTGCTTTATTTTTAGTGTGAAACAGGATGTTGTGGCAGCACGTAATGTTTAAAGCGCAGTCTGAGCAAACGTCCTGCTGACAGATTTGGTGCCGGGAGAGAAATAGCACTTTGACTAAAATTTGAACCTTCCGTTTTGCAGCAGAAGAGGAGTTTGACATGTTCGCTCAAACCAGAGGCAGCTCCTTGGCCGAGCAGAGAAAAGGGTGAGCAAACACCAGAAGGAAGCACAAATATCCTTGTATTTGTCTGAAGTTGTTAGGATTTACGTGACGAATCTATCAACATGTTCACGCCAGATAGAAGTTGGCTTTTAAACATCCTTAAAATTGCAGCTGGCTGCACAGGAATTTTCCATCTTACATCGACCAAAAGAAGGGTTAGCACAGCCTAAAATTAATCTCACGAGAACCACAAAGGTCTAGTTTATATCCAGTAACTCATACGTTTCATGATGGTTTACTGTATATGTAGTAAATAAGGAGCATTCCTTAACATCACTGTGCGTGCCGAAACTAAAACGTTGCACAATGCGTTAGTGCTCTGGGATGGAGACCACTCTCAGCTACTACTAAGTAAATTTTTGCAAACAGAGTAGATTGTAATCATCAATGACAAAGTTTTAAACGGGTCTTGTGCAATCAGTCAGCGCTCAGAGGAGCAGATCAAACGTTAGCTCAGCTGAACTGAATGACGTCCCTTCAGTCTGTGCCTCCTCGTGATGAGGTGTGTGTCTTTGTGTGTGTGTGTGTAGTGTCAGGTATGAGCATCCTGGAGCTGTGGAAGGCCTCGCTGGAGCTCTGGACTCCAGGCTGCAGGTTACAGGAGGGGTGTGTATATCCACAGTAACACACTGATAAGTGAAAGTGTTTTGTGTTGTCATCACTGGATGTTTCTAAATTAGTTCTCTGCATTTAATCCATCACGTGAGGTACACACCGGTGGAGCAGTGGGCAGCTATGTAAGCACCCGAGGAGCAGTTAGGGACACCATGACATATGGACTTTCTGGTCCCAAGTCGACTGCTCTACCACTGCACCCCCAAAAGGACATGAGGAGAGATAACTTGGAGTTATTCTGATGTTTTTGTTTGTTTTCCCTCGTCAGATGCCTCCAAACAACGCCGTGCAGAGTGAAACAGACAAATATTTAACGAGCGATGTGGTGAGAGGCAGCATGAATACTACGTGTAACATTGCTGTGTAATTAAAGTGCAGCTCGTATTTATTACCGTTTGTGTTTAAATCAGCAGGAAGAGCCGTCTTCGGTTTGTGAAGGCGTCACCAGTGAAGGTTTGTTGCTTCTTTTCTGTTTGATCCTAAAAAAAAATAATGTTGGACAAACACACTCCTTGTGTCTGAGGACGTGTTGACGACAAACGTGTCTCTCTCAGAGTTCGACAAGTTCCTGGAGGAACGGGCGAAGGCGGCGGACCGCGGCGGTAACGAGACGAATGGCAGCGTGCCGCCCAGACCTCCGCCGCAGCAGCAGCAGGACTCGTCACATGACCAACTCTTTGCTCTTTGAGCGTGAAACATAAACCAAAGGAAAAGCCGCGTTTCCAAACGAGTGTTCACACAAACTGAAGCTCAGTCCACTCGTTTTGTACGCAAAGTGCTGTTTCTACTGTTCGCTGTCTTCATGTACATAAAAACTGCTTTATGTGACTGTATTTAAGGTTTACTGTGATGATATGAACGAATGATGTGTAAAATATATTTGATACTGTACACGTGACGTGCCTTTGCCCCAGACAGCTGATTCTGTGTAAATGAAAATAAACATGGCGCTGCTCCGGAAAACAAGCTGCAGCTCTCATTTCTAAAAACGTTTCCCCTATTTTCACATAAACTACTCAACTTAATAAAAAAGACGGATCTAAGTAAAATACATCAAGACAATAAAGGCGGTATAAACTTTTCTTCTTCAGAGAAGGAACGGAGTTGGAGCCATCAGTCACGTTCACTCTCTCTCTTTGTCTTATGTCTTATGCAATACCATGAGATCTTCCACAATCTGTTGGCACTTAGAGTATGTGTTGAGGATGACTCTCAGCTACTACCACACCAAACTTTGGCTCAGTATCTGTTAAATGAACTGAGCCACTTTTCTATTGCTATGGTTGCTTAGCTGTGGCAGCCATTTTGAAGGGAGTTGAATCCAAATGTTAACAGAGAAATTTCATTTCCTGCAAAAATGCAGTGTGAATGCTTATTGCTGAAGAACAGCTGAAATCAGCTAAAAAAACATTCTGTAATGGAACAAACCTAAATTGGTAGAAGAAAGCAGAAAGAGCACTTATTTGCTGAATTATGTTTAAATTTGCAGAAAACAGCGCAAAAGTTAGGAAAATGGCAAAAAAAAATTATATATAAGCTGAAATTGGCAAAAAGACAGAATGAAGCTTAAACCTATGTGGAAAAAGATGAAATGAGCTAAAAGGTGGAATTAGCTGAAAAAGCTAAAATGAGCACAAAACAGCTAGTGTTGCTGAAATATCAGCTAAAGCTGAAAAAGGAGCATAAAAACTTAAATTAGCAAAAAGAAGTAAGTTAAAAGTAGCAAAAGTTACCATGAAAAACTTGAATTTATCAGAAAACCGCTGGAATTAGCTACAAAAAAAAAAAAAACGCTAGCTGAAAAAGAACAAGCTTAAGGCAGAAAGAACACAGCTGAAAGAAACAAAAATGAGCGCAAAAAAGTGGAAATTATCAGGAAAAAAATGCAATAAAAAAAAAAACAGCTGAAAAGGCAGAAAGTAGCATAAACTACCAGAAGGAAAGTTTGAAAGTTTCATAAAAGTGTTTCAAGAGTTGAGATGTTTTGCTAATACGACAGTTTCGCCTTCAGTGATGAGTGACATAAGAACCTCCTAAATAAGCAGGTTTATTTCTGTTAGTCTAAAACATCAGAGCCTTGGAGAACAGGAGGAACATCCACAGACGTGCTGTTTGTGTGATAAGACTCTAAACTCCTCTGTGGATGTCTGGTTCAGAGCTCCACGGCCCCTGGAGAACCGAGCAGTCTGTGACCCCCTCTGTCACTCAACGTGTTCACACCGTTTTATTTTGGTGCCTGGATTTTCTGGATTTGTGTGACTTTTGAACATTTCTGTCCACACTCTGCTTCCAAACGGGACCAAGGGCCAGGAGGAAGACGTGGATTTGGATTCAGCGTTTCTTCAGCTGAGGGCCCATCTGCCGTCCCACGCTCAGCCAATCCGGCCTTGCACCCTTCTGACCAATGATTATCACTCCATGCACCGCCTCTCTTGTCTCCTGCGTCTCCTGGGTTTCTCCTTTGATCTTTTCAGGGTGTCCACAAACCAGTAGGTGGCGGTAATGCACCTTTAAGCTTGTTGCTACCAAACAAGGGAAGAAAAAATATTTAAGAAGAGAAGAAGAAGAAAAATGGAAAAAGAAGAGGAAGAGAAGAAGAAGAAGAATTAAAAAGATGGCCGCTGCTGCTGCGATGGAAGACGAGTTTGAAGATGCCCCCGACGTGGAGCCGTTAGAACCGACTCTGAAGAATATAATCGAGCAGAAATCACTAAAATGGATTTTTGTCGGTGGGAAGGGTGGCGTCGGCAAAACCACATGCAGGTAAACTGAAGGGAAACGCTGATATCCATGTACGCTACAAGCTAAGGGCTAAGCTAGCTGTCAAACGCGAGTTGACGTGGATCATAAACAGTTTGCAAATGACGTCAATTTTCTTGGAATGTGGATTCACGGCAGTTGGACAAAATCCCTTCATTTTATGTCAAGTGGAAAGCGTCATCTTCTAGTGTTAGCCGGGTAGCTTACGCTTTTTAGCACAGTCAGCAGCTAAAGTTAGCCGATCTAGTTGACATGTTGATTTCGTTCAGTAGCAACATTTTGCTTGTCCTTGTATGTCTTTCTCCATTTAGCCCGGCAACTGTCTACAGTCTAAACATGATTTAATCTAATCGACGGCTTTCTAATCTGTCAAGCTAATATGACAGGTTAATAATAAAATTAAAAAATATATATTTTCATGTCACGAAGTGCAGTCTAAACACGCACATTTTTTTTCATATCGTTGGTTAATGTGTTCTAAATTATAAAAACATTTGTTTACTTAATTTGTGAAATGCTGCCAGTGCCAACCATCACGTGGGCTTGTTTACTTGTTGTGGAAAAGTCACCAATGACAAACTATGAAAGAGCTATTTGGGCTCGAGGATGTTTTGGTACATACTTAAATTTACTGTATATTTATTTAGTAAAGTATGTGGATACTTGTTTACGTTGTATGGGCCTGCATCTAAGGATTGCAAATCAGTATAGCTGGAAAATGGCTAGACCCATTTGATTTAGTTCAGGGTAAACATTTTTATGTTTTTTGGCTTGGTTTCATAATTTACAATTAAATGTTTGAGCCCAGGTTACATCGGGAAGGGTGTTCGGCTCAAACTATTGCCACATCCCACGTGTGAGTTTGCTCACTGCCCCGGCAGAAAGGAGCAGCTGAAAGAAAAACAACACCCTTATTTTATTTATAGATCTGAGTTTAGTTGCCTCATAATAAAAAGCATTTACTTGAGTTGTACTTCACTGAAAATAAATGAGTAAAATCAAAGCATGTCCAAACTTAGAGAAATCCACAAAAAGTTTGAAAAAATACTGATGAAGACTCCTGTACTAGATTACCAGGAAGTCTAACGTCTTGAAAGCAAGATACAATAAAATGTGTGAATGAACCAAGTGTTTGACACAATATTGATGCCTCAGAGGTTATAAATAAATATGTGCACTGCTCCTGCTAAACATCAACAGCTAATATGTTTAGTGTTGTTTAAACAATATTGATACTTCATAGTTGGTTATTTACAGTTATTGGTGAAAAAACTGTGATTCATGGCAAAAGTCGTGATGCAATTCCTTCCCTCATAGGCTATATGCTGAACTTTTCTCATTCGTCAAAAATATTTTACCAACTCTTATTTTTGACAGAAAACTAAACTTGGAGCTATAAGCTTAATATGTATTCTCACATTTCAGTATAATGTAAAATAATGTGATGGCTTTTGTTAAGCTTTTAAAAACTGTACTGACTCAATAGTTTTAAAATATTTATTCTATTTTTTTATTTATTTGTAAATGCGTAATTTTTTTCTTAGCTGTAGTTTAGCCGTTCAACTGACTGCTGTGAGGGAGAGCGTCCTCATCATATCTACAGATCCTGCCCATAACATCTCTGACGCTTTTGACCAGAAGTTTTCAAAGGTGCCTACAAAAGTCAAGGGCTATGACAACCTATTTGCAATGGTAAGTCAAACCATCAATAAAATCATTCAGCAAGCAAGAAAAAATACTTTGAGAACTGTATTTATTCATTTAAACATAGGATAGGATTAATGAAAACAGATATCCACCCTTTTTAATATCAGGTGGCAGACTGCGATTGCATCGCTCACTCAAGTGTTCGACACCGCCTACATTGACCCATTGTCACATGATTGATTTAAGTGGCTGTAGCAGGAAAGGCACTGCATCTTAGAGAATCCATTTTGATTTGTGTCCAAAAATACAGACTGTGTGTTTTTAGGCCTTGTAAAACCAGAGTTAGGTAAAATAATCCACACCACATCTTTTTCTGAAAACCATGACGAGCAGTCTCTGGGACAAAACACCCCCCATCCCCCTCCACTTTCACTACCCACCCCCGCCAAACAGATAAACAACCTCACCCCTTTCTGACGGAGGCCTGAAATTATTCGTGAAGCATCCAAAAAATGTACAGGAAGAAGAAGGAGACACAGAAGTAGGAGTTTGGTGCAGTAAAGATACAGCAAGAGTGAGTAATGAGATTTGTGGAGTCAGAACCTCAGACAGAAGAGAGGATTATAAATGCAGAGATGAAGAAGAAAAACAGTCTGAGTCAGACAGTGAAGACTTTGTTAAGTGGGTGATTCGTGATTTGTTTTAGAAGAGTAAAGAGACAAATGGTGGGCTGGGCCCTTCTAGGAGGTCTAATCTGCGTGGGGGAGTGGGCAGTGCAACACACCATCAGGTCCAGGACCCCTCTAGCTGGGCCAACGGAGCCAAGCATCAGTTCTGAGTTCTGGAGAACAGAGGAGGATCTGGATGTTGAGCCAGAGGTAAACAGGTTCCAAGCACAGAGAACATCGAGGTCCAGCGAGACACACGTTCCACTGAGTCCAAAAAAATCTTTGTGTTTTGCTTTGACTCAGTCTGGACAATCTGCAGCAACACCAACAAGAAGGCAGCAAAAAATAAAGAATAGACTGGCAGACATGGAACATTTGTATTAAAGTTTTGATCTCCTGATTTTGTATCCAGGATCAATTGTCTGAGCCCCTTCCAGGCAAAATACACAAGATCTATATTTTGACACATTCACCTGAGTGATCCTGAGCAGGACATAGAAAATGACCAAAAAGGGATATGATGTTTCCCTCTGCCTT
>JAVCKU010135935.1:0-11742 GCA_032273985.1 Hypsolebias coamazonicus
TGAGGAGCCACCAAACAAACTGAGTCCCACAAGCAGCACATTCCCATAGTGGGGAAAAAATGCTGTTAAGATCTCCTCTGGGGGCCACCCTCTCCCCCATCAACTCCTCTGAGGTAGCCATGCCAAAGTGGTTCAAAACACCAAAGTTCATGCTCATTAATCCAATAATGTTGGATTTTTACCTGGATTATAAAGGGCTGATCTAATGTTCCACAGCCAGGACAGAACCCACATTGTTCTACCTGAATCTGAGGTTCAAAATTATATATGATAACAACATGAATAAATATCTTGAAACCCTGGTCTGGCCTTTGGGTTTGGTGCCTCCTCAGGCTTTTCAGTGGCATGGCCACCCCACAAAACTTATCTGGAGGCACCACTGTATGTGACATCTGCATGAGGTAGAAGCTAAAAGAAAAACCAATACAGAATTTGGCTTTGATAAAGTTACTGAAGTGTATATTTGTACTTTTATTTAAACCATTTTATTGTGCATTTTTGTGATGGAATGACAGTGATGCTCTTAAAATCAGAAGTTTCAGTACATACTGTATCAAGGTCAGTCGTCCTCAGTAGATAAAACAGATTCATCTCACAGTTTTTGCTTCTGTTCTGATAGCTTGAAGCACCGTCTCTCCCAGCTCATAACTTTTTGATGGAATATTCAGATTATGTTCTTCCCAAATGAATTTACTTTTATTCTTGAATGGGGATAAGTTTACAGAGATGGAGGCCTATTTTTTTCTCTCACTTGGGCTAAATTTATCTGACAAGGGAGGTTCAAATAATTAATGACACTTGAAATCTCTTTCAAGATTCTCAAAGAAACCAAACAAGGAGAAAAATGGAAGAAGAGAAAATGGCTTGAAGAGAGACAAAAATAAATCTGTCATCAAATGGGATTTTTTTTTATGCTTATTTAGGGAATCAAACTATTTTTCTTTCTTGCTGTCTGCAAATATGTAAGTGACCCATTTTGAGTTACAGCTTGTTAAGAGAAATTTACAAGATTTACATTTGAAAATGTGAAAAATAATCTCTACAAAATGACTACAAATAGTTTACAAAAAACATTATCCGCTTTGTTTTGATCTTTTACCACTGTCATTTTACAAAATAAACAAATAAATAAATAAATAAATGCTATGTTGTATTTTTACTACAGCATTTGTGCTCAATTATGTTATGATATTTATATCATATATATTTATATGTGATAATATTTATATAAATTTATGTTATGATATTTCAAATATTTTGTTGATTTACATCTCTAAGATTTGAATAACTGAATGAAATTATTTTATGGGTTTCATGCTGAACTACTTTCCTCATAAGAGTAATTTCTTCTAGGATGACAGTATCCATCTGTACATTGAACATAAATGTAACACACTGGCTTAGCGAGCATAACAAGTCTATAATTATCAGCCACAGACAGTTATCACTGGATGTATATCTACACCTGATTAGTATAGGGTTGGGCTGATTGGGTCAAAATAAGCTAAAATGTCTCAGTTTTAAGACTGAGTTCCTGTGGGTAATTTTGACCCCCCGGGCAGCAGGAGGGCTAAGCAAGCTTAACATAAAGGGCTATACCTCTGCTAATTCTATAGATATTGCGATCTTCCGATCACAAGCTCACCTTCTTAACCATGCGTCACCACTCCCACACTATAGATATTGCATTAAACTTTTTTGTTTTTTAGTAGTTGAGAGTCATTACTAATACTTTGGCCGCTAACTTATTGTGCTAGATGTTTGTTTTAAATTGTATCTTTAACTATTGGAGTCAACATTGTCTGTATAGTTGCAAAATATATAATGATAATAATGTGTTATGTGTTGTCATCATTGTGTGTTCCCATTCAATGGTGAAATTGGCTCTGCATTTAACCCATCCACCAGCAGGTGGAGCTGTGGGCAGCTATGGAAAGTGCCATGGAGCAACTGGGGATAGGTGTCCTGCTCAGAGACACCACGAGATGTGCAATGACCAGGGACTGAACCTGGGACCTTCTGGTCCTGGGTCTGCTGCCCTGCCTCTACACCATATCATGAACCAATAGACCATTCTGAATGTAACTAATGAATTACCCCAAATCAAAATGGTTTCCTCCATCACCTGAAAGTGTCCAACACAAAAATTACTATAACAGAATCACTTTTATGGAACTTGAGCTGAGAATGGTCTACAATTCTTCTTTTGACTGCTTTGCATTGTGCAACATTTTTGCTCCAAACTTTGGCATAAACTTTTGAAGTCAACCATGTCTGTCTAATAGCAAAATATCTCATGAACCAATTCATGTGCTCAAGTAAGCTCCTATAAAGCAGTCTCTTGATGTATATCTTAAACCAATTAACTTTTGGGGTCTACCTAAATCAAGATGGCTGGCACATCTAAGTGATCCCAGCCAAGACAAAAATGGTTATATTTAGTCAAATTTACAGATTTTTTAACATAGTAGCTGAAAGTTATCCCCAATACATGCACTGAGTGCTAGCTGATTATATGAAATTAATGAACGTTATGTGAGATTGCACAAATTATTTTAAAGTGATTTAAGTGATTGTTTGTTTAAAGTTATTTTATATGTTATTTTAAATAAGGGGGTGATATAATAATTTTTTTCCTTCTTTCTGCACTCTTTTCATTCACTGTTTTCTTTTTGATGAATTTGTTTTATTTTGTATTTGAAATGAATGAATAAATGACTTAAATAAAATATTAAATAGCTTTACATCTGCTAATTTCATGGCATAAACTAACACAAACATGTTCCTGTTTTTAGTATTTTACATTGTTTTATAATGTAGCTGTTTATGTTTTTTTATATAGTTTTCTTGTAATTTTTAATTCATATGCTCTTTTATGATTGTTAACTGTTGTACTGATAAATATCTCCTGGAGGCAAAACTATATCTTGGCTGCAAGTATCAAGCTGCAAAATCCTTCATTTTCTGCAGCTGATAGCTGTTGGTCATTAATTACAATGAAATTTAGCAACTTCACTGTAAACATTCGAGCTCCTAGGCTTCAGCGGTGTGTTTTTCTTGTTTAGTCCGGGGCGGGCGGCCTGATTTCGGTGAGCTGCTCTCAGCCTGTCCCTCCACCAAGACAGGGACATGGCTGGCCTGGTAGGGATGCCTGTGTTTCGGTTCTGTGAGAATAGCGTCTCGCTGAAGCCCCGGAGCTCGAATGTCCAACATAAAACTAACTTGACTGCAGTTTAATGTGGCGCTATGACTCTGCAGACATTGCACGTTGCTGTCTTGTGGTGTTTAGTGTAAAATACTTCCACACAGCGGACATGTTACGATGAGAAGTTGGATAGCTATTAGCAACAGCACTACTGCACGTTGTAGCTGACTGTAAACTATGAAATGGATTTCCTGAATGTGAGGTGGGTCTTATTACTCTGGGTTCATGAGACACGCCTCCGTTCAAGAAATCCATCCATAGTTTGAAGCCAACATGCATTATGGATTGGAAAATATTGGCAGGCTGGATCAAAAATCCGGAACGTGAACTATACAGCCCCGGGCTGCAGCCCCGGTAAGCCCGTGCTAAAATCCAGCCTAGCGCACAGCTGAAAGTTATAATTTCACAACGCACAAGTAGCTGTTCATGAAGTTGATGTTTGTTTCAAAACGTTGAGACGTTCTGTTCACGACAAAACTCTGAATTCAAGATGGCCGCCACGTGGTGAACCCTCAGGGTTTGTGTTGAGGATGACTGTCAGCTACTACCACACAGTTGTAGCCATTCAGCTGCGGCAGCCATCTTGACCTGGACTGATTCCAAGCGTCACTCCTTTGTGGAAACTCAAATTCAACTTGAAATTCATCCAGGAGCCAAATGACGCACGAGCTCCGCGGCGCCTCCCTCCCTCCTCGCTCCGGTGCGCGCGCCGCTCGGTGCTCCACGCGCATTCTGAGGCTCAGCCGCTCACGGAGCTGCACGCACGCGGCGCCTCTGTGTCATCGTGCAGAGCCTCTGGTAGGTGCGTCTTTCAGTTTCTTCTGGATGTTTTGATGAGCTGCTCTGCATTTGGACCTGTCAGTCATGTCTCTGCGTTCATCGAGTGTTTCCTGCAGTTGGAGCAGCTTCTGGTCCCTCCTCTCCCTCCGTGGAGATGCTGGCACGTGCTCTTGAACATCTTGACTCGTTCAGGATCAGTGAAGCGGTTTGCTCCGCGTGCTGGAGATCAGGAGCCACGGCTGAGCTCGGAGGTCTGGATTCAGGTTTACACTCCTCAGCTCTTGGTCTGTACCAGCAGCAGGTTGCTGGACTGATTCCTGCTGCTGCTTCAAGCTTTTTGACAAGTTGTGCTTGTTGAATACTGGAAGCTTCAAACCCACAGAAGCCACCAGGTGAGAAGATGATCTGTGGACCACTGCGTGTCAGGCAGCCTCCCACACTCACAGTCTTGAAGTCTCACTTGAAAACTTCTATTCTCTGACCTTTGACACGGTGCGACTGGGTTTGATTCTACAGTGTTGGCTGGTCAGTTATCATCTGCTGCTGCTTGTATCTGTACTTTTATTTTCTGCTCGTTGGTTTCTATTCTACAGCACTTTCTTCAGCCTTTTGCTGTTTGAATTGTTCTATACGGTATGGAATCATGTCAGATCTTCAGATGAGGTTCCTCAGATCTGTTCTGCTCATTTGGGAGCAAACTCTCATGAAGTGCCGTCCCTGTTCAGACGAGGTGGAAACGACTCGGATCAAACGACAGAGAATTTAAAAAAGTGACGTCTGCCTCTCTGGACATTCAAACACAAAACAAACACAAAAAAGTAGAAACGTTTCGTCTTTCCGATGAAAGACGAAACGTTTCTACTTTTTTTATTTTGAATGTCCAGATGTAACTTTTTCAGACTTTTCTACCTGGATTGTTGAGCAGCACCAGGATGAGAATCATCAGCCGGCGCTCGTGGTAGAACTGTGACAGAGTCCAAGTGATTTAAAGGAGCCACGTGTGTAAAATTACACATGCACAAATTAAAGTTTTCTCTTTAAAGTCTTCATGGATGACTGTTGCACGTGCTCTCTCATTGACGGCGCTGCTGTGTGAGGAATGAGAGCCGGCGTGTGAGAGAGGCCTCATTAGAGCTGATGGAAGGTTTTCACGTCCGCCTGGTAAAAGCTGCTGGAAAGAATCCCGCGGCACCGACTCGCACCCCCGAGCCGCCAAGCGAACGTGTTTGGTTTGATGAGGACGCAGCTCTGGGCGGGACTCGTGGGACGACAGGATGACACGCTGGACGCTGCCGCTCTGGTTTGTGACTGGTCCAACTCTTACTTCATGATGAGGTTTAGTTCATGGCTGCAGCCTCACGGGATCTTTGTGCGACCATAGACCACGGGTTGTGAGCTCAGTCATCCAGGTAGATGTGCAGTCGAGTGGGGCTCATTATTTTCAGCAGATAGGAATAAATGAAACTAGTCAGCAACGCCACCGACTTAAACGAGGAATCAAAATGAGGCCAACAGTCATGAGGGTGAGCAGTGTTTCACAAACCAGCTGGTTAAGGTTTCGTCATCACAACAAACTTAGAAGAGTATAAATGTTACAAACCAGCAGGCAGAGCAGTCTGTGGAACAAAAAGTTGACATGAGGGGCATCACGGTCAGGAACACTCTTCAGGATGACGAAGAAGAAGCTGGGTCTTAGCTGAAGGGGGGTGTGGTTCTATCACCATCTGCACGTTGTACCTATGGTCTCAACCTCCAGCGATCAGTGGTGCTGTTTAGTTTCCCGATATAAGACTGATCACCCTCCTGACACTGAACAACATACACAATATTACTCTGTTTGTGTCGGGGGACTGGATCTTTGGGATGAACCAGTCTTTAATGTATTTTGGGGTTTAAAAGCCACTGGGACGTTGTGTTTAGAAAATAAACGTCTCAGTTTCTCTGAAACTCCCGCAACATATAAAGTGAAAAATTATGAAAAGTATAAAAGTTAGTAACGTCAAAGCACTCATCTCCTGAATGACCCGAACATTCTTCTATAGGAACAGCTAAAATAACAGAAGGTGAGCTGAAGTAATTAGATTAGACCTAGCTGCAACTGTTAGCATTTAGCTAGTGTTCTGCTTCTTTTTGCTTGAACAGCTCTGTTGATTTCAGCTCAGAGATCAGTCTGAGAATGTAGCTATGTTATTAAGTTCTTCTGGACTCGAGGGTTCTGATCGTGTGGTACCAGATGGGTTCTGGTTCATTTCATCTTCTTTTTTTTGGCGTGTTCACCTAGTTTTCAGCAGGAAGTGGAATCGGTACTGATGGTTTAAGGAGCCTGGGAGAAGAGTCCGCAGTCGTGTAATGACTCAGAATCGGGCCTCACCCGGCTGAGAGCAAAACACCCCCACCCCAACCCCACCCCAACACCCGCTGCTGAAGAGACTCTCAGGTGTCCCGTTGCGATGAATCGTCCTGTAGAAAGCTCGTTAACAGACAGAGAAAATCAGAGGAAGAATGTCCCTGACCCGGTACAGTTAGCCTGAGTGGACAATGATGATGAGGCAGATGGAGCTCTGCAGAGGTCAAAGGTCAGCAAGGACAACCCCCCCCCCCCAGCTCTGGACCTCCCACGCCCAGGCCTCCTTTCAGGCCCAGGAGCTGCAGCTAATGTTGCAGTTCCACAAAAGCCAAGAAGAAAAGTCCATTTTCACACCAGCGGCTCAGCAAGTGCTTCAGGAAATGACAGAGTAAACAGAGCAGGACCTTCTGACCTGTGGACGAAACCTGGAGACAAGACAGAGCAGAGGACAACACAGAGCAGAGGACAACACAGATCAGAGGACAACACAGATCAGAGGACAACACAGATCAGAGGACAACACAGAGCAGAGGACAGAGCAGAGGACAACACAGAGCAGAGGACAACACAGAGCAGAGGACAGATCAGAGGACAACACAGAGCAGAGGACAACACAGATCAGAGGACAGAGCAGAGGACAACACAGATCAGAGGACAGATCAGAAGACAACACAGAGCAGAGGACAAGACAGAGCAGAGGACAGATCAGAGGACAACACAGAGCAGAGGACAGAGCAGAGGACAACACAGATCAGAGGACAGATCAGAAGACAACACAGATCAGAGGACAGATCAGAAGACAACACAGAGCAGAGGACAGATCAGAAGACAACACAGAGCAGAGGTCTCTGTAAAGAGCAGGGCAGCTTGTAGCGTGCAGGTTGTCAGAAACACCTGGCTTTGGTTTGAAATCAAGCCCAAAATCTGCAGCACCAGCTAGTGGTCTAGCGTGGAAACCACCGCTGAGCCACCAAGCAGCTTTACTGAGTAGATGTGGGACCTTTCCCGCCATCAGAAAACGTTTCCAGAGACAGTTCAGGTGTAAACTGCCTACACTCCTGGAAACCAAGCGTTGGTGTTTTACAGCGTCCGGCCAGACTGAGGCGAGCTTTTTACAGCCTCATAAATATATTGTGATCTGCGGCGGGGATGCTGAGATTTATCCACACGATTAGTGCGGACAGCAGAGCCAAGCGTCCTCCATCATTAATTAACCACCTCCAGTCTGCTCCGAACACGAGCAGCGTTAAGTAGGTGATGAGGCGTCACAGTTCATTAAATGTCACTTAGGTGCTTTTTAAAATTTGTTTTAACGCTGCTGGGATGCTGGCCGCTTGGAGGGTGTCCACATTCAGGGATCTATTTAGATTTTAAAGCTTTTAATTTAATAAAACATCAGCTTGTTAAGTGATATTTAATTAGAACTTTAAAAAATTACCAGAGCGGTTCTTGTGACTGAAGATGGTCCAACAAAACCTGATTTATATCTGTAAAGGTGGCGTGCGCGCTCCTGCGTGGGGCTACAGCATTTAGTCTTACTTTATTTATCAAGAAAAACCTTCCTCAATAAACCTTTCGTAAAGATAAATGTTGATAAGTGACGTGTTTGAATCAGCTTCAAGCTAAATATACTTTCATACCATTTTCATGCAAATGACCAAATAAGTACAAAATGCAACAGTTACAGTTTCTGTGAAAACTCCAAGGTGTCACAGGAAAAGTAAACCTGAAGGCAGAATAAGGAGTTTATCTTCCACCATAACACAAAATACATTGCTTTGTTAAAACATTCAGGCATCGGGACAACATTTAAAAAGGCAAAGTCCAGTTAACAAAATGAAAATCCTGCTTCACAAATGTGACCACGAGCGCTTTAGTCAGGTCTACTCCTGCTTCTGAGTCCACCTCTCTGGACTCAGTCGAGATGATGAGCAAATAAAAAGGTATGAATTCTTTAAAATTACAGAACAAATAAGAATGAATCTTTACACCTCTGACTGTGCGTACACTGATTCTACATGTGGGAAAAAAAACACATGGAGTGAGCTGAGATCTATGTGACTGACAAGAAGAGGTCTCCAGAGAACCAGGACCTCCAAACCTGAGACCATGGCCCTCAGTTAGATGGTGGACTGTCCTCTCCTGGTTGGAGGGAGGTTCTTCCTCTAGTGGAGGACTTCAAGTACCTCTGGATTTTGTTCTCGGTATCAGAGGAATGGAGGGGGGATCTACAGATGATCAGTGTAGCTTCTGCAGTATTGTGGACTCTGTGCTGGTCCGTTGTGGTGAAGAGGGAGCTGAGCTGTAAGGAGAAGCTCTCTGTTTACTGCTCAGTCTATGTTCCTACCCTCACCTCTGGTCCTGAACTCTGGGTAGTGACTGAAAAAACAGCTCCTGGATCCTGGAGGTCTTAATGAGTTTCTGCAGGGTAGCTGCCGCCAAGACCTGACTCCGGAGCAGAGGAAGATGATGGATTTTTGGATGAATGGATTATGGATAGATGGATGGATGATGATTGGTCTCTGAGCTGCAGTGCTGTCCGAGATGCGGTGGTCTCTGAGTTTTGGTGGTCTCTGAGCTGCAGTGGTCTCTGAGCTGTGGTGGTCTCTGAGCTGCGGTAGTCTCTGAGCTTCAGTGGTCTCTGAGTTTCTGTGGTTTCTGAGTTTCTGTGGTCTCTTCTCTGAGTTTTGGTGGTCTCTGAGTTGCAGTATTCTCTGAGCTGTGGTTGTCTCTGAGTTTAGGTGGTCTCTGAGTTGCAGTGGTCTCTGAGTTGCAGTGGTCTCTGAGTTTTGTGGTTTCTGAGGTGGTGGTGGTATCTAAGTTGCAGTGATCTCTGAGTTGCAGTGGTCTCTGAGTTTTGGTGGTCTCTGAGCTGCCATGGCCTCTAAGGTGCAGTGGTCTCTGAGTTGCAGTGGTTTCTGAGTTTTGGTGGTCTCTGAGCTGTGGTGGTATCTAAGTTGCAGTGATCTCTGAGTTGCAGTGGCCACTGAATTGCAGTGGTCTCTGAGTTGCAGTGGTTTCTGAGTTTCCATGGTCTCTGAACTGCAGTGGTGTCTGAGCTGTGGTGGTCTCTAAAGTGTGGTGGTCTCTGAGGTGTGGTGGTGTCTAAGTTGCAATGGTCTCTGAGTTGCAGTGGTCTCTTGAGTTCCGTGGTCTCTGAGTTGCAGTAGTCTCTGAGCTTCGGTGGTCTCTGAGCTGCAGTGGTCTCTGAGTTTCGTGGTCTCTGAGTTTCGTGGTCTCTGAGTTGCAGTAGTCTCTGAGCTGTGGTGCTTTCTGAGCTGCAGTGGTGTCCATGCTGCGGTGGTCTCTGAGCTTTGGTGCTCTCTGAGATGCAGTGGTCTCTAAGGTGTGGTGGTCTCTGAGCTGCAGTGATCTCTGAGTTTCGGTGGTCTCTGAGTTACAGTAGTGTCTGAGCTGTGGTGGTCTCTGAGCTGCCATAGCCTCTAAGGTGCGGTGGTCTCTGAGGTGTGGTAGTCTCAGAGTTTCAGTGGTCACTGAATTGCAGTGGTCTCTGAGCTGAGGTAGTCTTTGAGCTGCCATGGCCTCTAAGGTGTGGTGGCCTCTCAGGTACAGTGGTATCTGAGCTGCTGTGGTCTCTTAACTGCAGTGGACTAGATATCCTGAAGGATCTAACACTGGTGAACCTGTGATTTTTATTTAGAAAATGGACATTTTTATTTGTTTCCCTGAGCTTTTATCTCTGATCTCATTTAACCATTTATTGCCATAATCTTGTAACAATCACTTTTTGTCTGGTTTATGTGATTTTCCACATTTTTACCTCCATAACTAATAGTTAATCTAAAACCAATTAATCAGGTGCTGTACCCCTCCTGGGCTGAACCTCCATCTGTAAAAGTATCATGGTTCTAAAAGTGTTTGTTTGGGTCCTTCTTCTAACAACTGTTTCCATCTTGATGTTTGTCGCAGGATTACTGACCAGCGGTATGAGAAGCTGCCATTTTTTATATTTGGAGACTTTAACTTCAGGCTGGACTCGAAGCAGGTCATTGAGGTGAGTGTTTCTCCTGTGCAGTTCTGTTCAAGATCTCATGCTAATGGTTGTATTTGTGTGGTAGCCAGTTTCATGGTGATATAAATTGTTGGTGTGTGTCAGAGTGCAGCTGCAATACAGTAAAAGTGGTTTTAGTAGTCCACTGTTCCCGCAGAGTTACGACTCATTAAACTCCTCAGAGCTGCAGCCAACTCAGTGCATTGTTGTGTAGGGTACCATCCACTCCTTCTTGTCTTGGTCCAAATGAGGCCAATGAGAATTAAAGAATTGCAGGTCCTCATCAGAAGATAAGAAGGACAGAGAGGTTGGGCCGTTACCAACATGCATGGCCATACCCCCCCCCCCCCCCCCGCAGGCAGTGATGTCCGACAAGGACCATCCTTTCTGGCTCAGTGATCGTGGTTTCTGGCAGTTCAAGGTATGGTCAGTAATGACTTCAACCAGAAGCCAAGAGGGGGAGCTCTAAATGAAAAGCTCAAATACTTGAACCACTAATTACCTCTTTTCATCCCTTTGAGCTCCACAAACTACACCTTCAGTGTGGTGGCAGTCATAACACTGCTATGTTCTTTGGACTCGCCAAACCTGCTTCAGGTGACGACACCGGACCCACCCTGGCAACTCGGACCACGTCAAGGTGCAGCTGAAAGGTCAGGCCATACTATCAGGCTGCCTCCTTGTGTTTCCCATCCGTGTTCGGTTGTTTCCAGGCCACGGTGAAGCTCTGCATTTTGCCAGCAGGCTCTGAGATGGAGCCACATCTGTGGCCCAAAGTCACGGTCCCACTGCCCCCACGCTCCACCCCGAACCCTGATACCCTCCCACTGTGAGATAAATCAGCATGATGCACACTCAACTTTCTTGAGACACCTCCATCCTAAAACGCCCTAAAGACCTCACCAAGACCTGCAGAGATCGTTCACATTCTTCTTGATTCTGGCATCCTAAAGGTACTGGTTCTATTATGAAGCACCTCAGAAAAACATGGTCCTTTGGCTGCAGCAGCTCCTGTAGAGGGTCCAGCTCAGACAGATTAACATCACATGATATTTTACACACTTACCATCAGCTTGATTGATTAATTACCTCAACGTTGGTGCAGAATTTTTGAAATCGTATCACACTGACCTGTCGGTTACATGACTGCTTTGCTTTGGAGATAATAAATCGAAGTAGAGTCTCGGCAGGATTTTATTTATTTATTAACCTTTATTTAACCAGACAAATCCCACTGAGATCACAAATCTCTTTTGCAAGGGAGGCCTGAAGGCAGCCTTACATGAATAAACGGGATTCCAAAAAAGTTGGGACACTTAAGAAATTGTGAATAAAAACTGAATGCAATGATGTGGAGGTGCCAACATCTAATATTTTATTCAGAATAGAACACAAATC
>JAVCKU010135968.1:0-28913 GCA_032273985.1 Hypsolebias coamazonicus
AAGTCTAACACAGAACCTGCACCGGTGTTATTACATACAGTAAAAGAATTCTACCAACTTTGTTCCTGACTTTAATTATCTCACGCCTTCTTTCCAATTGTCGCTTTATTTGTACATGAAAATAAGATTGGAACTCCTGTGAGTTTACTCTGGTGGAATAGTACATTATGTCTAGTATACATTTTGTCTGTAACACGTGAACAAATAAAGTAAACCAAAAGGCCTACCGTTGTACTTGTGAGTGACACATACATTGGATCAAACTAGGTGTAAAAACAGTCAAACTGGGGTTCCAAAGAGAGTCTCACGGTTGTACGAACAAACATGATTACCGTGAGTGTCATTACACTGTACAAACTATCAATGTCCGTTACATGAGAGTTTAAACACACAGTTAACGTAAGACATTTTCAAGTACTGTATAGCCAATATATGTTGCATGAGCGCTGTAATACAACGTTAACATAATACAGACATTCGTGGGACGTGAACGTGTTAAGTTTCAAAACACTCGAATCTGGTGTCGAGACACTTTTGTTTGTATACATGAACATGTACACAGACGGACTAGTGACACAGTATATGTGTCCAGTGGCCGCACGCACGTTTAATACTGTGACCATGCTACAGCTTTTGTGTTGGCTGTAATACGCGCTGCTTACTATCCACGGTATGCAACAACATACAAACGATGCAATTATAAAGAACGGTAACGTTTGAGCTCTACGCAATATGTGAGGTTTGGTTTGTGCATTCGTTTGAACGTGCGTGCAAATGAAACAATATAGGCTACAAATTACAGAATATGAGAACACATACAGGTAAAACATTAGTGACAAATATCTTAACCCAAAATGTAGCCACTTTTAGCTTCTGTGGCATCAAACTTGTACATACAGGGACATTAGAGCGTTTTGTGGTGAAGGGTATCGTGGTCCAATAGTACATATCCAAGCACGCGAAGACTAGAGGCGCATACATGCTTGCAAATAGTATCACGACTAGTGTCTTCGCTGTTGCGTAGCAAAAAAAGTTGGATCTTGAACGATGTATCAGTTTAACATATCTGTCGACGTTGATCGCCATCGTTGTGCATATCCTGTACTGGAAACAAAACTGTACGAGAGAGAGAAGAAACACAAGGACTGTGTGTGAGTCGACAGTGATCTTGTCGTGTTACCAAAAAAATGCATCATGTGTGACCCGTACTCACCGTTGTCACAGCTTTCAATGCAGAACACATGGTCGATCCTAAGGACTGCACGATCCACATCGGGAACGCTTTATAGGTGCATATGTCACAAAGACCAATAATTGTGTATTTCAAGAGTCTCTCCGATAGACATTTTCGAATCATGCGAACCAACATGCACAAGTTTACAACGATATCCACTGCAGTCACAATGACATGTAGCGCTGAAATGTACGTTGTGTCAAAGGAACGTCCGCAGGCGTGCAATACGCGACCGGTTAAGAGTTGGGTTTTGTTGGCATGTCTTTGTGTTGTGTTACACATCTTGTTCATGTAAACTAGAGACCTATGGTCTGATGTAGCACACATGCTCTCGTGTCTTAAATATCTTAGGTGTTTGTAACTTAGGTACTTATACTATGTATGTTGTTTGAGTGTTATGCGCAGTAATAATAAAAAGATTTCACGTACATTATTCGTTCTTGCTTTATTCACTGGTGGTTTAGGAGGCCCACATTTGTTCAGTAGAGCACACAGTGTTATGTGCGAGTGTCATTTTATACACTGGTGAAACTGGAGTGGATAACGTGCATAGACGCAAAGGATCGCACACATCATTTGTAACTGTCGCTTTATTCCTGTACTTGAAAATAAACAGGGAACTCTACCGCAAAACGTGCACAGGTATTACATACAGTAAAAGAATTGACATTTTATTAGTGTGCATGTGAAATAGACATGGAACCCTACCAACATTGTTCCTAAGTTTATTTCCATTGTCGCTTTTTGTACATGAGCAATAGACCGGGAACTTATGTGAGCTTACTCCAATGATATAGTATACATTCTGTCTGTAATACATGAACAAATAAAGTAAGCCAAGGAATGTTGTTGTCGATTCTTGCTTTATTGTTGTACACGGCAAATAAATCGGGACAACATTTGAACTTATATTATATTACAAAGTATACATTGGCCCATCACATCGAATCTCCACCTATGAGAAGGCTAGTGTTCCTGAGAGGAACACATCAGATCACACTAGTTGTAAAAACAGTCAAACGTAAGTTATATGAGTGCCTCACGTTGTTCGAACAAGCACGATTCCTGTGAGTGTCATAACACTGTACAAACTAACAATGTCAGTTGCACGAGAACGCACAGGTAATGTAAGACATTTCACACAAAAGCAAATGTCCGTTGCATGAGATTTTGAACACACAGTTTGTGTAAGGTGTCTTTCCAAGCCTAGCCAATGTCCGTTGTGTAAGATTTGTAATACGAAGCAAACATAACAGATACACATTTTATCCATTCATATTTGGGAAACAATAACATAACCATCTCCGTAAAGACGTGTTACACTCGATTTTGTATGTATTGTCACCAGATGTCAATGTGTTACTATTCAACACACTCGAATCTGACGTCGAGACGCCTTTGTTTTTATACATGAACATATACACGGAGGGACTAGTGATACAGTACACGTGTCCAATGGCCGTACACACGTTCAGTACTGTGACCATGTTGCAGCTGGTGTGCTGGCTGTAATACAGGCTGCTTATTATCCACGGCATCCAACAGCATACAAACGATGCGATTATCAAGAACGGTAACGTTTGCGCTCTACCCAACATGTGTGGCTTGGCTTGTGCGTTCCTTTGCACGTGCGTGCGAACGAAACAATATATCTTCAAATTACAGAATACGAGAACGCATATAGTAAAAACGTCAGCTAAACATATCTTACCCCAAAACGTCACCACTTTTAGCTTTGGTGGCATCAAACTCGTACATATAGCGAAAGTGACATTCGAATGTTTCATGGCCAATGTGACATTCAAGGGTATCGTGGTCCAATAGTACATGTCCAAGCACGCGAAGACTACAGGTGCACATGTGCATGCGAGCAGTATCAAGACTCGAGTCTTCGCTGTTGCGTTGTGAAAACAGTTGAATCTTGTTCAATGTATCACTTTGACGTATCTGTCCACGTTGGTCAACACCATTGTGCATATCCTGTGCTGAAACAAAACTGTACGAGAGAGGAGAAACACAAGGACCGCGTGTGAGTTGACGGTGATCTTATTGTGTTCCAAAAATACGTTGTGTGTGTGTCCCCGTACTCACCGTTGTCACGGCTTTCAATGCAGAACACATAGTCGGTCCCAAGGCCCATCCATAGAGCACCGTCGACTGCATGATCCACATCGGGAACACTGTAAGAGTGCATATGTCACAAAGACCGATAATCAAAAAACGCGTGTCTACGTCGTTCCTGTATTTCGAGAGTCTCTTCGATCGACGTTTTCGAATTATGCGAACTAACATGCACGAGCTTACAATGATGCCCACTGCGGTCACAATGAAATACAGCGCTATAATGTACGCAGCGCCAACGGGTCGTCCGCAGGCATGCAATATGCGACCGGTTGCGAGATAGGTTTCGTTGCCGTGTCTTTGTGTCGTGTTATACATCTTGTTTATTGTGTACGCTAGAAACTGACGCTCTGATGTAGCGTGTGTTCTATTTATTAGTAAACAACCCGACCGACCCACCGCGATTGCCACCCAAGATCACATAACGCGTCCGATCTTACATTCCCACGTCGCCGACGTACGCGTTCTGTACACGACCGATCATTGTGCCAGTTTCACATTTGTCCTAATCTACCGTCTGACCGTAGGTGTCCCATGTTGCCGACACTCACTTGCACGTATCTTATATATTCGTCGACTCGTTCGTTACAAATCAGGTCGATTGATCAGCCGTTGTCGATTAACCTAACTTTGTTTATTATCTGACGGCTGTGAATACTGACAGTTTTCACAAGAATACATATAGCGTATAACGTTGCTTACGTGTTTGTAACTTTGGTAAAACGGAGACAAAGGCCTGTGGAGGTTTGGATTTTGCTAACGGTCTACGTGGGATCGAAATAGACGTGTCGTTGTCACCGGTGGACGACAGTTACCAGAGTCGGCATTGCCACAACATCTTACGCGAACCGGTTCAAGCCAATTGCGGTCATCGCTTTTGTATGTCGTGTTTCACTTCGATAACGAGGTACCGTAACGTTCACGTACGTATCGCTTTCTATTCGTGCGAATACACATAATCACTTGTAAGCTGTATATTACTCGGTTTCAGCTCGGGTCCGATCGATTGTGGAGCGTGTCGCGAAGACGAACTGTGCCACGGATCGACATCTGTTTTGAACACGAGCGATGTGAGTGAGTGTGTCTCGTTCGCTACGTATGCTCGCGTCTTTTGTTTCACTTTATCTAAAACGAAATGTGCTGTCTCCAGGCGTTCCCCGACAAGCCTACACGTAGAGAAATCGCGACGTTATGTGCGCGATGCACTAACCAAGGCTGAGGATGGAGCGGTTCCATGAAGGACTACCAAGTACGATGGTGTGTGCATTCGAACAAAGTAACGTATCGCGTCCACTCGGACATCTCATATTGTTATCTCTATAGGCACAACACGAAATGCACTGCGAGTACAAACGCAAGGTATGCGAGGCTTGTTGCGTGTCAGTATCGATCAAAGACCTACAGAGACACTACGAACGAGAGTGTGAGGAGAGAGTCGTGTCCTGCAAACATTGTAGGAGCACGTTCAGTTACAAGACGATTAAGGTGAGACATATTACACGTGACAAGTGTAACTGTACGGTACGCTGTAATAACGTTTCTCGTTCACACCTCACAGACGCACGATACGATCTGCCCCAAGTTCCCTATGCAATGCGATTTGTCTTCGAAGAAACGGATCACCAGAGAAACAGTACAATATTGTTGCGTACGATACACGTTCACAATAATGTTAGATGGATTTGAATAACAAATCTGTTTTGTTTTAACAGTTTACCAAGCACTACATGCGTTGCAGCGAGAAGCGTTGCAGCGAGAAAGTCTGTCCGTTCCGTGAAGTAGGCTGTAGTTTTGTGGTAGGTTATTGTTCTTTTTTATGCCACTGTGCAGTTGTGTGACATAACACTGGTGTGCGTTTGTCATATCACTAGATGTTGTGCACGACTGTTTGATGTATCGTTGACACAGAGCGACAACAAAGCGGAACTCGTCGAACACGAACGCGATGGTATGATGCAGCACCTACGACAGATTCTACCTATCGTTTTATCGATGTCAAATCGCGAAAGCGTACAGGACCGTGAAGACGAAGGCGATGTGTGCCTGTACAGATCAGCCAAAGACATCCGCGCAGCCTCTGCTGCTCGAGACCTCGACTCGAAGGTGTGATGTTAAAGTTGGTACTTGGACCACGTGCGAAATGCTTTAACTTGTGTGTCATACTCGATTTGCACAGATCCCGACGTTGGAGAACGCATTGTGCCTCCTTAACAGAGAAGTGGAACGTACGTCTCTCCTACACGAAGCGTACGAGCGACAATCTCGCTTGGATCAAGACAAACAGGACAACTTACAGAACAGAGCAACGTATCTCGAACGCAACGTCAACCGAATTCTCACATCCATCGTGAACAACGAGCGTCTGCTAGGGGAACTGCACCACCGTACCGTAGAAGGGGTATTGCTGTGGAAAGTAGATAATTTTCGCCACAGGAAAAAAGATGCACAAACGTCCAGAGGACCGGCTACATTCTCACCTGGTAAAACAACTACACGCACGAGTATTGTATATCGTTTTGACAAAATCCACAAATGTGTCTTTTCTTGTTTGTGCGCACAGTATTCTATTCAAGCTGTTATGGTTACAAGATGTGTCTCAGACTATATCCGAACGGTGATGGATCTGCAAAGGGTACGCATCTATCTTTGTTCTTGGTGATCATGGAAGGAGAGTATGACGCATTACAGACGTGGCCGTTCAAACAAAAGGTACGATCGTTTTGTGTGCGATGTCCATCTTTCACGTGTCTTGTACTCGATCCGCACATTCGAGTTTTGGTTGTTTTTGTCTTTTTGTTCGCAGGTCACTTTTATGTTATTGGATCAGTCCGGCAATCGTAAGCACATAACGTCATCGTTCAGACCCGATGTGAACACGGAATCGTTTGGACGTCCACTGCGTGAAATGAACGTCGCATCGGGATTTCTGAAACCTATGACCACACGTGTCCTAACGTAAGCTACGAGTACCACGTAGAGAAGGAGTTTGCGCGTTACGCGAATCCGTACATGCTCTGTTTAGGTCCGAGACAGTGTGGCAAAAGTCTAATGATGAGAGTGCTGTTGGTAGTGGTGCTACTTCACCTGGACATAAACATGATGATACAAGCACAAAACAAACACATGTGTACTACGTTGAGACTCGGCGTGGAAAGTGCCATGGAAGAGCTCATGTACTATGCACGTTACATTGTAGCGGATATGTTTTAGGTTTGTTTCAGTTGCATGTGATGTACTTCGATTGTTCGGAATAACGTTTTCTATTCACAGCGGTACGGTAGCAGCGTTTACAAGCGCACATATAAAAGAGCAATCGTGAAGCTTTCAGTTAAGAGAAACGAACAGCGAAGGTGAGCGTCGCGACGATGAAACGTACCTTGGATCATCTCGGCTACTCGCAGTGTGATGAAAGCGACGGGTTTTTGTTTATCACGTAGGGTTCGAGACCTGACGTTATACATCTGAGAACGGTAACATCTCGGCTCGTGCATCTGACGGCGCGAAGCGAAACTCGTGTGTACATAGTACACTCGAACCTAAAAGTGGAGAGTCCTGTCTGCTCCGTGTGCTCCGTGCACATAAAGACTGTTACGTGAAACCCACTGAGGCGCTGCCTCGTTCGTTGGATCGCGACGTGAATCTAAACATCGAAACCCAAGACGTAGGCTCGGACGACGAACTCGTCGTGCTGTGCGCGTTGAAAGGAATACGGTGCGAGGCACTGCTTAAACATTACGTACGTGTACCTGACGACGCCGAGAGCGTATTGGGGCCAACTATGCATCGTTTGTACGCGACGAGCGTGAACGAGCAACTACGGAGAGGCTACGATGTAATGCACCACTTTCCCCTGTTCGCTCAAGCGCTCGCGTTGCACTATGCCTCCGTCGACACGTTGGACGTTCCGAGCGCGGACGACGTGATAACTACCGGGGGCTTGTTAGACGCAGCCGTGGACGAACACGAAAAAGCGCACTGTGTTAAAGTGATCGGCGAAGACGGTGCAAGATTTTTAGGTTGGTACGGTGCGCGGCTGATCGCCGAAGAAAACGCGACGGAGTTTGTCACCGGGGCAGTCCGCAATGTTACGCAGACCTTCGACGCCCAGTCTAGCGATTATACAGCGCGCATCTCAGACGAGCCGTCTGCGCGGTCCGAATCCACATCAAGGGATCTCGCGTCGCACGTGGACCGAGAGTTACGTACTCCAGAACGTAGATGGAACACGGCGGATATGTTACGCGAAGGTGTTTTCAAAGGAGACTTTCACGTCTCAACACACATGAGCGACGTAGTAGTGACGACTATAGGAGCGTTTAACAACCATGCGGGTACGTTGACCGACAGGGAAGCCGCGTTTCCTTTTAGTAACCAAGTAAAAATAGGGAAGGCGATAAGATCGACCAACCGCGTTAGAATACGCATGGCAAAATCTGTAGTCGCGAGCCTGATATTGGTCGTGCTCGAGTCGCTCGTGTGTCTCGAGCATCTCTCGAAAGATGAAGTCGACCTCACAATCGCACCTGAGCTCATGAAAAGCGTGGGTAAAGTCGGCGTGTACATGCGAACGCAAAAGGTCACAGTGAAACTAAGCTTTCGGCTTCTATGGTATTTGCCCGTGGACATGTGCAGCGTTGCCGGTATACAAGCGTACCGTACGTTGCTCGAGATGATGCAACGTGTTTCGCTCGGGTACGCGTTGCTCTCGTATCCAGCAACCGGGTGTGGACAGTGCATACTACGTTCTTATATGCGCAGAGGTGGCTCTGGGAGTAATCGGCTACGAATACAATGAGGACGCGCGACCAGAGACAGGCTATCTGCTATAGATAAGGCTCCTTACTCGGTGAGAAAATGTGTGAGATTACCCAAGTGCGCTAAGGACGGGGACGTGTTCATGTATTTGACAACCGTCAACGGTCGCAAACGCAACCTCGAATCTGGGTTTGATAACCCGACGTCTTATTCTGTCGGCCTGTCTGCGAACCCCATTTCAGATGATGTTACGCACCTAGGTATCAAATGTTTTTTCGATCGTTCGGTAGAAACCTTCTCCGCATCGTAGGTTACTGAGTTCGTGGTCGAAGAAGCTTACGTTCAAGATGAGGCGAAGCGCCTCATGCGCGAGTGGAAGGTGCCCGTCATGGTAAGGAAACTTAGTTCAGGTGCGATGTGCGTACAAGCAACGGAACGGTCCGAGTATCCGTGCCCTAAACAAAAAAGGGTACATTCGACATGTAAATTGTCAATTATCGTGTTTCCAACACGATCCATATACAAGTGTTTTGTGGATTGACTGTGCGTTTGTGTGCATTGTACGAATAAAGACTTACCACCACGTACAAATTTGTGTTCACGTGTCATTTATTTTGAAGGCAATGGGGAAAGTAAAGTACAAAGAAGGTACGAATGCACGTACAAGCAACGGAACGGTCCGAGTGTCCGTGCCCTAAACACAAAAGGGTACATTCGACATGTAAACTGTCGGTTATCGTGTTTCCAACACGATCCGTATACAAAGTGTTTTGTGGATTGACTGTACGTTTGTGTGATTTGTATGAATAAAGACTGACCACCACGTACAAAGTTGTGTTCACGTGTCATTTATTGTGAAGGCAATGGGGAAAGAAAAGTACAAGTAAGGTACGAATCCACTTGTCGACCACCACACATCTCGCAGCCGAGGATGGTTACGTTCATAACGAAGTGAGAAGTTCTGTTCTTGTACGCTGTTTTTTTTGTATCCAGCGTAATTTACACGTAAGTGTTATGTGAAGTCTTGTGTGTGTTTACAAGTAAAGAACAAGCATGTCACATGTTCGTAACGGTACAAAATAATGTTACGTATAAGGGGACCGTGACACTCTTTAATCGTTCATTGAACAAGGAGACCTGGAGGTATGTGAAGGACATCTCATTTACACTGACAAATCAGCTTTGTGGCAGTTGTCCCAAGGTGTCCATGTGTAGTACAACGTCAAGATCACTGTGTCTGTTTTGTACATAAGCAATTTTACAAATAAAGAAAGACCACGTTGTGTAACGGTATCACGTCTCATGTTTATTACATACAAAGAACAGGACCTGTTAAACTACGCGATTCCAATCTGGACAGCGCGTTGCAGACCTGGCCTGTGGCAATCGGGCGAGGTGTTCACGTGTAGGAAGATCGCTCGCACTAACTCTCTCGGATACATGTGCAGTTGATCTAAGCTATGGTACAGTTTCGGATCCTCGGATCTGTTACGTCTAGTTTTACACCTAGGGCCTCTCTGTGTGACTTCGACGTGACGTCCATTGAAGAAATACGCACATTTTCTATCGCACATGCGTCCCTCGAACGGGTTGTTTGTCATCAAGCTGGTTCTCTTTCTGTAATTAGCTCCGTACTGACAGTAGTCCAGTCTGACCGTGTGCCTGTCGGCGCACGAAATTCTGAAAGCTTTCGTCGCGAGCCGTTGTTTGCGCCGATCGCTTAACACTGTATTAGCAGGACAAAGCCGTAACATCGCCCTTATCGGATGTTTGTCCAAAGAATCATACAGTCTGTGCGAGATCCATCTCTTTCACAGCATACTCGAGTCCGAGTTCTCAACGAAAAATTGCAACTTCGGATTAATGTTGTGGATATAGTCTATGGTAACTAGAGTCTTACGAACCAAGGCGTCCACTAGAGTCAAATTCCGTTTCGTTCTGGTTCTAGTTCTAGCCGAGCTGTATTGTTCGCACGGAGGACCTGCGAATATCACGTCTGGCGCAGGACCCGTCCAGTCTACTACTGGGTCCCACTCTAGAACGTTTACCACGATGTCGGCTCCGTGACTACCGTCAACGTCCAAGCGCTTCACGAGCCATCCGGTGTCTCTGAATGGGACGCATATACTTCCCGTCCTGTCGAATAAACTCAGCAACACTTTCGGCGCGGTCATTTTAATTCACGCGACGTTGCAGTTCGTACGTCGATCCCGATTTCGACGTACTAATCCGGTTGGTTAATCGTACACATCGCGCTGTCTGTGGTGATACCATGAGGTTCGACTTAGCATTATTGGTTTTCACGCTGACATGCGTTTGCGTCAGGTCCAAGTCTTCGCGATGGGAAAACAATCTGCGAACATGTAAGAGAGATGCACGGTGCCCCGATTCAGCCAAGGTGATAGTGAGATGTGCCGAGGCTTCATATCCGGTGTGTCAATTCCAATGTCCGCTCGGTCACCCTTTGGTATCTCAAGGAAAGTGCGGCGAGCAATGTCTGCATGATAATCACGTCAAAGATCGCCTGGTCTGTACGTGGGATGCCAGTGAACCGTGCATAAAGAACACTAGGTGCGTCAAGGCTGGAGATCGTGTGATCAAACCCGCCACGAGTTGGCACGATACTATATGCGGCAAACCCGAGGATTATAAAATATCAACGTTTATACCATACGCAACTCCGCCGTACGCCCTAATAAAAACACTTAACGCGTTGTCGTTGTTATGACCGTTTTCAACAAGTTGTGCAAGGTGTTGGTTCTGAAATAAGACGTACGCGAATGTTCAAACCATACCAAAATTGTAGATAAAATATCGTGTATAACGGTGTTTACGCAGCGCTATGTACAGGAATGCTCAAAGCTTAACATGTTTTTACGAATTATGTCGGTGGCAACATTTGTAGAGCTATACAGTAATCTGCATAGCATAGGCGAGCACGGAAAGGCAGCCGAAATGTTCACCGTAGTGCTTGAACCTCTTTTACTGAATCATCCCTTGAGTATCAAACGCATATCCAAGACTGGAGGCTTACTAGAAATGAAAACCGACCATGACATTTCGATGGACGAGTACGGAAACGTTAAAACTACTATCAACGTAAAACTGGTGATTCTGTTGGGTTATACTATAGCCAGGTTCATGTATGTATACTGGGCCGTTCGCCTTACAACGGGTCAGTGGACCAACGTACTATACGGTGATGACAAGGGCAGTGTAAGGAGTGACCACGGGTTCCGTATCGCACACGGAACTATATGGCACATGTTTGTCGAACAAGAACTTCTGATGACCACCCTAAATGTGTCACTACACGTACACGATTACGCTTTGAATTTTAACACCGCGCTTGTCCAAGTCAGAGCTTTAACCGGAGATGGACATGAACAAGAATGGGAGCATTCAGTTAAGTTAGTTAGACGCGTGTGGAAATCTGAGATTCCTACAGGTTGCGATTGCTTCACAGCCGTATTGGATTATGCTAACCCGTACGGATTGTGCTCTCCGCTGTGCGTGTTTAAAGTGAATCCTCAACTGTTCAGAGATGAAAATGGTAACGAGTGGAGGTTGGAAGTTTCTTATTACGCGCTGACGAGTCGCACGAGCGGACGTGTACTACACGGTACAGTGGTACCTATAACCAAATGGTTTTGCGTCGTGACCACACGCGTTTTCAAAATACAACATGGACCTAACTCAGATGCTCCGATCGCTCCGTTAGACGTAAGGCGATGCGATGTTGTATTAGTCAAAATCGAAGTCGTCGTAACGGCGGATGTTTCTAGTTGTGCCGACGCGACCGTGTTGTACGAGAACCAGACTCGGTTTGTGCTCACATCCGGTAATCTAAAAGAAATGCTATGTCACATGGAACATCAACAGTGGGGTGTTATAGGCCTCAAGGTCACGTTCGCAACTAGCGGCGTGTCGATCGAGGAGCAAACGAGCTCCTTGCTCGAGTGGTTTCTAAGAGAAAACTTGACTCTTCCAAAAGTCGTAGTTCTCGACTTAGACGTGCTTTCGAGTACGGTTCAAGATCTTGCCATTCTTCATAAAATGTACGGTGCTCGGATAGAGTTCGTTCCGGGGTTCTCGGGGTTGTCGCTGAGCGTCGTTGTAGCCGATCTAGTTCCCCGTAAATTGAACGTGCCGTCATCTCGGTCTCGAGAATGAGCCGGGGGCATATTAAACCAAGTCGGTCAGCTGGTAGCGAAGCACGGCGCGTACTTGGACTTGGATATGGTAACTCGAAGTGGGAATGGTTCGTGTCGTAATAAGAACCTAGGTATATGGCGAGACGGACGTTATCTCATCGATGATCAGTACATAATCGCCGACTTCGACGTACGTTTTCCGTTCGGTCTGATGATATGCGAAGAGTTACACAAGAGGTCGAACAATCACGCAGGTATAATCGTATCCGTACCGTTGGCGAGCTACGTGATCGCACGCGGTTGTTCGCAGCGACCGACGCATGTAAACAGACACGCGAGCCGACAGCGACAAAACTCGGTCGTCACGTACACCATGGAAGAGCTGAACAATATCGTATTAGATATCGCAAAATGGGGTGTTGTCAGATATTCGTTGGGATATGTAGACTACACCGTGGGCAAACAAACCGGACCCCCTACGCTAATAAAAATAGCCAACGCAGTCAAAACGGCCACCGATCGAGTCAGGACGCTTCATTATCGCTACATCAGAAACGCGACGTTCGAGCAAGACGGATACTCGCATGCTCTTGTAAACAGGATATACAAACTAAAAGCGGGTATATTTCTCCAGAAGGCGACGTACGACACGCCGCGCACGAAAGGTTTTGCCATGATACCCGGCCTGGAGAACGTTCGCGTCGGATTGTCCTCGGCCATAAACGTGGGAGCACCTTTGCGGACAGAACGCGAGGAAATTATAGACATGGTCGCAATCGTAGACTCGATCCCACCGGGCACACGCACTGTCGTCCTGGAGAGCGACGGCGTGATGTTATTTGTGAATGGAACGTTAGAGCAAATATGCGTGTTGCGCTCAACGGCGAACTACGAGACGGTACCGGTGAAGCCGCTGGGTTTTTGTGTACACGATATTCGGCTGGAATAGACCGACCTGCAATGGCTCAAATTAGACGACGTGCAAGCTAGCGACGCGTGTGTGAAACACATGCCTCGCGCAAAGTCCGTGACTGTCATCGCTACAGTGGTACCTGTAACTAACGTGAGTTCCACAATGCTGTTATTAGATAATCTTATCGCTGCGAACGTGTGGCTAAAGGGGTCGTCGTCTGACGCTTCAACGGACTGCGCGAACGTCGAACGAATAGACGTTGACAACCGAGTGACACCCTATACGTCGCAGTTGACGTCCGAACTAGTGCAGTGTATTGCGTACTGCGGACCATGTACGGGACTCCGAAGCTACGTCGACAAAGGCTGGCCCATCGGCGGACTCGGGAAAGTCGTGTCCGTACGAGCGGTCGTAACGACCGATGGTGTCGTGGTCAAACTTTTCGTGTCGGTGGAACATGGGGTCATTCCGGTGGCACTGCCTTGCAACAGCGTGCCCTTCTCATTCGGGTCGTGCCTGTCTGACACAGAGTTTTCGTTCGGAAGACATTACGCTCGCGAGCCATCTCGGAGTACACACACTATGGAGGATATCACGAGAAGTGCGATTCAGGTTTCAGATTGCGTGATAACAATATTCTGCAATGTGTCAACTTCGCCGCACGGGTCGTACACGTGGGAGCTCACGTGAATGGGATCGAAGTGTGTCGAGGACGTGGACGTAGGCGTGCTCGAAATAGAAACGTTGATCTTGAAACTAGAACTGAGACGTTCACAAGACGTCGACGAGTTTCACAGCTGTCACGCACAGCTGCAAGGTGAGAGCGGATATGTGCGCGGTATGTGTTTGACCGTAATTATTTTAGGTCTACTAATCAACGTATGCTTGCTCGTGTGCGTTTGTACTGTCGCCACGTTGAAATGTCGCGGTCGCGACATTTCAAGGTGGCGACCGCCACCTGTACATGTACAAGGTGGTACATGGCGTTTCTTGACGTCGCGGTATTGTATCGTAAAATAAAATGATCGGGTCTCGTGCATTGTATCAAATCATGTTTGCGACGTGCATATGTATGCGAGGCGTAGAAACGAACGCCACGTCCTCGGATAGTGCAATCGTACAACTGGTAATCGAAGGTGTCGTGACAGAACAGGACCGTCGAGTGATATTAAAAGCCAGTGGATGGAAAATCACAGTTAACGAAGCTTCGCCACTATACGTAGAATATACGTTCGATACGGGTGACGGATGGATAACGTCTGGATTCAACCAGCCCGTCAAATGTGTAACGCACGCTCGCAAAGGCTTAAATCACTACACAAACACTTGCGAGGCTGTGTGTGAGACCGACTCGAATCGTCAAGTGTACAACCGCTCTGTCACGACGTTCCAAGAGTACGAAAAAACCGTGGAGTCACTACAGATGTCCTTGGAAGATTTTGTGGCGATCGCGCGTAAACAAACTCTGAGTTTCCCGGAGTCCGATTCGTTCCGTTTGCTACGTGAGCAAAAGAGCTCGATCGTCCAAACGATCGACGTGTTAAAAACACACAGGAGCGCACTCGATGCAGCGTTCTACGAGACGAAAGCTGAAAGAGCGCGCGAGGACGAACGCGATACACAAGTGACGCACGGTGGAACAGCGACTTCGACTGTGCACTTATGGCCTTTTGCGAATGGACATGACAGGATGTGAACCCGGGTTTGAACTCGCGAATCACACAGATACGCTGAGACACGTCGTCGTTCGCTCGACATCGACATTGTCGCTTCTGGCCGTTCGACAACATTGGGAGCCTGTACTCTTGTCAAGGTGGTACATGGCGTTTCTTGACGTCGCCCGCAAAGAAAGAGTGTGTTGGCTAAACCGCGATATGGTGACAGATTCCGTGATGGACTACAAGGTGCCACAGTGTGACTCTCGTGGCCTATGTGCAGAGCTGGAGAAGGACGTTGTAACACGGGACGCGTGTAATGTGACAGAGGGTCGTACGCTCGACGCGCTGTGTCCCGTGATATGCGACACGGCGTGTTTTGGGTCCGTGTGTTACGATTCGAGCATGAACGAATACCGCACACGCGTTATAGCCAGCGTGACGACTAAGACGCGTGACTTCTTGTCAGCGCCGTCGCCGCAACGTGTTACAATGCCTTATTACGCGGCTGACGTAGACACGTAGCGTACGAACCTTTGACGCTATGACTTCCAACGTATCTTTATTGTGGACGAAAGGCGTAACTTTGCTACGAGACGTGTTTAATTTACAACAACTCGTTGCGGAATACGATGTGAAAACGACGCATGAGTTTAGCCTACGATACGCGGCCTTACTCGAAGAACGAGATTCGTGTTTACGCGAGAGTAACATCTTAGCCATAATCGCTATTATTGCATCCGTGATAATATCAACGATATTGCTTGTAGTCTTTATTCTATGTTTGAAGTAGTGATTATAAAAAAGGTAACGATGTACGCTACGTCACCGTGTAGCGTGATATGCGTTTACGGCTGTAGTCTTATTTATCCTCAAACGTATTGTGTAACATTACATCCTATATAATACACCCGTCATACGAACCGTACTATTAAAAGTGCGTATGTAATAGAATACAGATTACAACTCGTGTGGCGGTTCGTGTTCTACGTGATACGCAAAACCTGAAGAATGGCTTCAGTGCGAGCGACGCATAAAAAGAAAACTATCTCGGTGCGTAACAAAGAACCGTTGTATGGGGACATAATAGCTGAGCGTAACAGGTACAAGTATAACGGAAAGAGGCTACTCGACCAAGCTAAGTCTCTGCATGCCAGGTACGGAAAGCGACACATATACGTGCCAGAAATGCACTATGGCACGTATAGACTGACGATGCTATTGTGCTCTCTTGCACAACGCACCAAAAAGAGCGACCCGGGGTGGAATGAAGAATGCGAACGCGCTTTGGCCGAGTACCTACTGTTACAAGAACATCACAAGGCGTTTATGTCTCACAGTCTGTTCGTAACGATGGTTGGCGCAATCGTAGCGAGAGCGCTCGAGGAATTTACGTGGGAAAGGCTTAAAGTTAACCCCGATCTGGAAAAACGTCCCTTGGATCTCTTATGCGATCGCTACTACGTGAGAAATATAGTATGCCACGACTTGAGTAAAACCAGTACAATCAAAGCTTCTGCGTATTCCGGTCTAATGGCCGTGTTTATGGAGAAAGAAGCAGCAGAGAGGGGCGACAAGTGTGTCGAAGATGCTCATAAGAAGGAGGATATGAAACGCGTCCTGAGTGAGATAGGCGCGGTCGGGTTTGCTCATCATTACGACAACAACAGTCATCATCCAGAGCATTTCGAAGGAAAAGCGATGTCTGATGTTGTAGAATCCATCGTGGACTGTTTGGCTTGTATCTTTGAGCAAAACAAGGCTCACACATCTATCGAAGAATGGATCGGGTGTTACAACCCCTGTCGTTATACACACGAGCCTAACAGAACTCTAGCCGCGGGTGTTCTGAAGGCGCTCAAAAGTCACATAAACCTCAACGAATACGAGCAACTAAAAGTGTTTCGAAAGTGTGTGTTTGCCATTCTAGGTGAATCCGTTCCATGGGGACCGATTGAAACGCACCTGCAGTGCTCCAACACATACGAGAAATCTGAGACACGAGACCTGTCTGAGTATTTCCAGGAGCTGAGTATGTAAAAGAGTGTCTCTGAACACAGCGTTCACAAGCCTGTCGAAACCGTATTGTATAACATTACATCCTATGTACGGCTATTGTTAGTTAGCTTCGCTCGCAAGCCTATAATATTCAACATGCAATGAATGTTATATCTGTGTAATACATATACAAACAAAATAAAGGCGAAAGTACATATCTGTGTTTTGAGTCTTGTCTTTATTGAAACTGGTCTGGTATAATATCAAAACAGTAAAGAAGCAGTGAAAGATACAATACATGCCAAGTAGTCACACAAGAAAATGGTACAAATGTGTACGTTCAATACAGAAGTATTCCAGAAACAGTAGACCAAAAGAAACGCAATCCTTAAACACTGTATGGTACGGTTACAGTAAGGCGAACCACATGTATACACACAGTTAAAAAAAAGGTACAATAAAAATCCAGTGGGTTAAGCCACGCGTGTATATTGTAAAAAGAAAATTAGTGGTTCAAGCCACTGTCTGTATATTATAAAAAAAATAGCAGTGGCGTAAGCCACGCATGTATATTGAAGAGGTAGTAGCAAAAGACGTGTGTGAAACACACATGTATATTATATACTACGCTAAGGCAATCATATGCCGGACTATACGGCGGTCACAGTAACAAATACAGTGACCACAATTGTGCGTATGGCACAGTAGTACTCGTACAAATGAAATCGTTGGCAAGATGATATACGTATGACCTACCTACAAAATGATATCACTTGAACCGTATTGTACAGTACAGCACAGCATAATCATATTAAACTCAAGTGTTATCCAACAAGTGCAGTGGCTCGAACCACGTGTGCATATCGAATGCACAAATATTCAAACGTCTGTACAACACAGCAGCTTACAGCGTACTGATTTCCAACGGATGTGCATCGTTGTCAAACGGGTAGTAGACAGACATATCGTTTTTAGTGAAAGTACCAAGCCATTGAACGCCATCGGGTAAAGGCACGGTTGCGTTAAAGTTGTCGTTCAGAACGCCGAAATTGCGACAACTGGCAACGTCGTACAGCCGTGGTTTACACGTGAACGTGTCAGGGGGTTGCTCGATCAAACTGTCGTTTCCAAGCACAGAGACAGTGTAGTCCACAGCCAAGACACCCTTGGTTCCTACCACGAAACCCTTCAAGTTTAGATCGCCTTCGTACGTCAGTCCCCACGTGTTCACGGCAAATCCTTTCGTTTCGCCGAGATTCGTCGTGTCGTCCACTGATACTTCCTTTAGCATGATGTGGCATGCACCTGCGAGTGAACCGAGGGCGCACAAAGTGGGTTCCGTGCTGCATTTTTTCCAACTACGGTATTCGAACTGTTGTTCGTTGGCATTCCGAGCAGATGTCAGCAAGGCGTCGACGGGGTAGTTGATCGTGTATCTAAGTGGAACGACTTGCCTGGGAACGGTCGTGAATCTTTCTACGCCGCTGCTGTCCGCAGAGGGAGGTTGTTGCATTGGGCTTATGTGGCAGCACGTAATGTCCGAACACCCGTTTGAGTCCGACGTTTCACCGTGGTCTATTATAGACACGTCAACGACGAGGCGTTTGTCATGCAATATCCAAGAGTTCCAGTGGATAGACGCGGTAGGTTCGCCTTGAGACGTTGAATCAGCAATGGAAAGAATTGCGCTGATGCAATGTTTCCCGACAGAACAGCCCGCGTATACTTCGTCGTGTAACATCCCGTTATAACGGGAACTGACAGCGTGCCTGTGACCCATTCACAGTCCGGTCTCGTGTATACATTTGGCAAGCGTGAGCCCGTACAGGTTATCTATGTTGTTCTTGTTGTAAGCGAACTGTACTCCGCGAGGTTTGTTGTTTAAGCGCACGCCTTGTGCGATGGGATCGTCAGCGTGCGACGACACCAACTGTCCAGATAACTTCAAAGTCAGATACGGAGTTTCCTGCAAAGGTCCTGTCCAGAGCCGCGTCGGCTCGTTGACGTTTACGGTTCACAAACTGTCACGTGCGATAGAGGGAAGTTTGCGTCTACACACTGTTCGTCCTGAGCGTCTTGTTATCACGCACGGAAACGTACGTATCATGTCGTCGTATTCCTGGTCGGTAGGTGTTTTCTGCAAGAGCAGTTTTGCGAACGAAGTACTCTTGACTCCATGTAGCCTGATCTCCATCGTCTGAAATGACAACCTGCATTTCAGCGCATGTCACTTGCGGGCACGACACGCGATAGGTTTTTCCACGGTCAGGATCTGAATGTGAGAATTATCGTCAACGATCTTCTTTAGTTTGTAGTCTAGATCCCCTTCTATTTCTACGAAACCGGCGTTTGTCACGCGGTTTACGCACGTGCCGTCATTGCACATGTGTACTTGTCCTGTGTCTGTCACAAAGTCTTGAGGTACGGGTCCAGTGTGAACGCTAAGCGCAAGCGTTAGACAACACGCGACGAGCAAGCCGTGCAGAGTAGCCATCTCGACGCTACCGCTGACTCGATGTGTGTCATATGACTGGTCCGGCTTCTCTATATATCCTCGATGTCGTGTCCGTCCGACTGTGAATAGATGTCTCGCTTTTACTTTTTCCTAACACTCGCACGTACTGTTTGGTATAGTAACGAATTAGCCACACAAGGACAATGTTGCGCCCTCAATTCTAGACTGTGTTCGTTATGCATAGAATGACAGCGGGCCTTCGTGTACACTACCATTCCTCAGCCGTACAACGTTCACTCGACATCACCGACCGTGATGTACCTGCTTCGTACCATCTCGGACCTTAGGTAGTTCAATTTTCATTGGAAACCGCCGACCTCCTTCAGTGTACACTTACTGTTGGTGACAGTGTTCCGCGGACTATACAGACAGCCCTGCCGACTTTTACACTACACGTAGCCGCCTGTAAATTACTCGGTTCCGTCTATTGTATAGAGTCGTGTCACATGTCCGGAACGTCGAGTATAAGTGTTAGCGCACTTATCAACTTGTGTGCATATCAACGTTGTAGTCGAGTCTAACGTTTTTGACACGCTATGAATCCTGTAAGCGAGCTGCAACAGCGTTGCGATCGGAACAAGTACGCGATAACTTACGCAGATTCGACGACGGGAGTAAGTCACGAGGCATCTCACACCTGTAAAGTGTGAATTAGGATAAATGAAAACGAAACATTGGTTTGGGAGGAGACGGACACACGTAAACGCTTAGCGAAAGCAAATGTTGCAAAATCCATGCTGATCTTGTTGAATGAGTTTGACGCGAAGAGGACGATAAATGCACCAAGCGTTCTCATCGAGAACGATGCGAATAATGTAACGGCTACATTGTCCGCAGGAACCACAGAGTCTGGTGTATTATCAACCACTTACCACTCGTACGGATCGACTGGAGTGAATAGTGACGTGCTCTAGGTAAACGACATTAGCGCTTTGCAGGTGCGTTAGGAGTCTGTTGGACGTTGGCTTTTTCGTAACACCTATTTTATTGTCTAGTATTCCATATTGTGTGTGTGTGTTTCTCTCTCTCTCAGGAACTGTGTCAAAAGGAGCGCTTTGCGATCCCGACCTACATCATCGAGGCTTTCAATGATGGATTTGTGTGTAAATGTACTATCGTCCTACAAACGTTTGCTACGTATGCAGATACACTTGTCCTTTAGTGTATGTATGTGCACGGTGCTTCATCTACTTGCGAATGGATGTATTACTCAGTCTTTCTGTTTGCATTTTAGGTTTCGGCACCAGTAAACGCAACGCCAAACATCAAGCGGCAGAGAAGCCACTCTGTGTGCTACAACCAGTGCAATGAATCACATGCAACTGTGCTATTGGAGTTTTACCTTTACAATGTGCATCCTCATGTTCTGTGTACTAGGTATATTGCACATACCACATGTGCAGGCAAGCGTATGTGTCGTCTAAAGATAGAGCGACGTTTATCGATTATGTGTAAAGCAACAATAAAACGATGACACCACAAAATGTTTCACATTTTATTTATAACATACGAGGCATAATAAAAGTGTATTTGTGTAAGCAAGAATGCTACAATGCTCTCTGACACGATTAGCGTTAACAGGTTTACGACAAGGGCACGGATTCTAGTTCGTGATCAGGTTGTGATTCTGGATTAAGCGAGATCGCATCTTCGTGCTCCTCCGATTCTGACCCCACAACCACCGAATCCTGCGCTCGAATAAACCAAACGTGCGAGTGATCAGAGAGCTTACACGTAGTGGGCATGTAGACAGCGTGATCAGGTGTGTTCACGTGTAATCCGCACGGCTTGTAGATCATCTTTGACGACCGCTGTCTACGGCACATGTACGAAACCGTAGCAATCACACCAAACACAATCATGATCAGTGCAGCGATCAACGATACTCTGATCCAGTCGTCGTTGCTCGTTAGCCACCAGTAAGAGAAAGCGTTTTCATGAACCATGATGTTGTCCTGTACCATGATGATACACATCCAGTATACATTTGTATTGTTAGTATGATATCACACAGTCCTAGAGAAATCAGACAGACTGTACAACTCTGGTCGTTCAAAAACGCCTTTATTGCGTGATATACCATCGTGATTCATACAAAAAGAGTGTCGATTTGATTAATACACAATGTGTTTCCAAATACAAGTTGATTAAAAAGGCATTAAAAAGGCACACGTAGAGCACCTAGGTAGCAGCCTAGTGGCTATATGAACATTCATGTCAGCATAACATCATATGTCATAGTACAAGAAATGTAAATATAAATGTACAAAAACACAAAACACGCCCAATGGAACGTGTACATACCCATAGCTACGTTGTACAAATTACACAGATGGGTGGCTGGAGCGAGCATATCTTCAGTGTCAGGCAACCGAGTGCCCACGGCGATGTGGTTCCAGAAATTCACAGTGTGAGACATGGCCACGTATCTATAGGCGTCAGTGGTCTTCATGGGCGATCTGTTGAAGTACGTGAAGGCGACAGTGTCTTTTGTCTTGAGCAACATTGTATACACTGAAATGAGAAAGCGCAGAGTACATTAGATGCCACCATTCAGACCGATTGTAATGATGAACAACGCTAAGAGAATCAAGGTAGCTCTGTAACAAGAGGCTTTTTGCGTAGTTACGGGACCGTACGACTCCTGCATCAAATACTCCTCCTGTCACGTCGGGCCCATCGCGCCCGTGATTCTCGAGTCCCCTGTCGTGCTGCATCTCTATTGCCCCGAGGCCTTCCCAGACGAAGTGGTGGAAATACACGCGGAACACTTGGGACACTTCCTAGCGTTACAAAGCGTGCCTAAAATCGACGCGGAACTAGAGGTTAAGCTTTACGAAGGACTATGTGCCCTTCTGACGACCGAACGCGTCGCTTCGGTGTATCGAAGTCTAGGTTACGACAACGGCGCTGAAGGTTTTCGTCCGCGGGTGTTCACCAACGTAACCCGCAAAAACGTCAAAGACGCGCTTGCGCTCGTCTGACAGTTGTTGGCTCTGTTCGACCTTACCAAGCTCAGTCGGGAGATTCCGTACAATAAAGACGAAGAGCCCGCTCACGTGCTATTTCTAGCTCTGATTCAATTTCTGGTGGTTTTTGTGACCATCGTGATAACGGACCAAGACCTGGCGACTGTTTTGAGTGTGGCCTCCACTGTGTTCCTTGAGATAAACCACAGGCACCCGTTGTGTTTGGCGACTGTTTTAAAACCCATGTTTATCCCGTACTACACGCAGCAGCAGTGGGTTAACCTGACGACGAAAACCGCAGAGAAGCAAGACAATCACGACGCGTGTGCGCATAAGCTCGTGTGTTACAAGTTGTTCACGGGTTACGAGATGGACGCAGCTGGAACTGACACGTGCGCGTCCGACACGATAACTTGGTCCGAGCGAAGTATATCGGCTAGAACGACCGGCTGTTTGTTGGAGGAGCGCAAACTGACGCGGTTGTGGTTCGTTGCGCCTCAGTTCGGAGACAGACTGTCCATGATTAAAGATGAGGGCGTGCTACTGTTGATGGGCGGTCAAGCAAACAAAAAGGCTAGGAAGGTCGCGTTGATGCTGGTGTCCAACAACGTGTTGGCCTACACACAGTGCGCAGTGTTCGGAACGATCCGCAACATATTACCGTGCCACGACAACAGTGACTTGTCGCAAACCGTTATGACGCACATAAATCATTCTATGAGCACCTTCAAGAAAGCCTTGCTTCACCAGAGCGGCACGTTGTGGACCCACGTGCGGGCGTCGAAAAACAGTTGCCTGTCGGTGACGGGCACGGGCTTCGTGGGACAAAACAAGGGTTCCAGTTTGGGATTCGGTTGCGTGTACACCGGACCCGAAGACAAACGAGCGCACAGTCTGTGTAAGTTTGGAGCGTTCACCTCGGTCACCTTGGGTTTAGCCGTGTCTACCATGGTGCACGACATGCTGATGGTCGCGTTGAACTCGAACTACAAATCGCATCAAAACGCCGTCCACGAAGTTCTCTCTAAACCTCACAAACCTTCGATGAACATCACCGAAACGAGCAGAGACATGAACATGTACGCGAGCTACAACCACTGGTTAAACAACGGAGAGTTCACGGAAGTCGCCAACGTCAAGTGTATGAGCGATCCCAGGTACAACAGTCGAGTGCATACGGATATGCTCAACATTGACAGCAAATACCAACTGACCGTGTCGCACGGCGCGTTACCGATGTGTCTTCTCACGTTGACGATGACCCTTCGGCAGACCACGGTGATGATAACGGGGTACATGTGCGCAGAATTAGCCAGAGTGTCGTACGCGCATAAGGCCATGGTCAGTAGCGTGTGCAGGGGACTTGTAAGTCTCGTGTTGCACGGGAAGTTCAAAGACTCGAGCGACCAAAGTTGCATCGACACGATGAAGGTGCGCTATGGCGAATTTCTCAAGTTGTCTGGCCCGGTCTTCGGCAATAGCAAGTACCGTTCCGCATTGGACTCCATGGAATGTTTTGACGCGAATGAACTCAAACTACCTGATTACATTTGCAAGTCCTTGGCCATGATAGGTGACACCAGGCGAACCGTCGAAAAAAATCATGAAGGACAAGGACAAGTCTTACAACCGAGTAGTGTTGATGGACGGGGACAAAGTCATGACCATGACGAGCATGTACAAAAACAGAAAATACCTGGTGCATGCTCCGTTGATGACCGCCATCTCCTTGACCTTGTTCAGCAACAGCAACACGAGCCATTCGTTGTGTAAACTGTCGAAGCAAAACACGTACCAAAGCGCGTACTTTTGCGTGAGAGTGTTTTCTAACAGGTGCGTAGATGTGCGCAGGTTCAGCAAAGACGGAGAAGGCTACAAGGAGAGCCTGACGCGTAAGATGAGCACGATCGGACAAGCGCTAGAAACCGTAAAAAACGAAGGGTCCTACGTTATGCCCACGATCGAACTAAGTCGCATCAAGATGATCGTGCCCACCCTAAACGAAGCAGACTTTGCTGGCTTGATAGACACAGTAAAGAGAAACGGCATCGAGGTGACGGGCTAAGACACCTTGGCTTCGATGACCTCAAGCAGAAAACGCAGCGCTGAAATGAACCAAGGAGAGCCGAAAAACAAAAAGACGTACGAGGCGAAGAATCCGAGCTGTTACAATTCTGACTTTGACAAATACGCGTGCGAGTCATATAAAAACAAGGTGACCGACTCGAGTTGTTCATACGACGATAAGACGTTGACCATATTCGAGGGCAGCGATTGTGACATGGCGCTTGGAGACTCAGATTGAAACAACGCGTCACGTTCAGAGCACGATCCGACACAGTGGCCGCTGTATCTTGTGCAATGTATTCGCTGATGTTTGTTTAACATGTGTTTCCTTTTTCTCGTTATCGTTTCTATATGATGTATTTGTATGCACTGTATACTAACATTGACGAGCCGATGTGGCGCGTACAATAGAGATTGAACTAAGAATCGACTTGTTGACAGTGTCTTTATTTGGAATCACATAGTACTTCAAATTTGTGCTATGTGACAGCACGTACAATAGACAAAACAAGCTCGGGGAACTGACACATTGTTTCTGTAGGATGCATTCGTGTAGACTGTATACCACAAGACACGAGCCGATGTGGCGCGCACAATAAAGACAGACTCAGACCTGTCCATCTTGCTGACACTTTATTCATATTGACACAGTGTTTCACGTTCGTGTTATGTGACAGCACGTACACTAATAAATATTTGTTAGGGTCATGTTCTCTTGTTGATGGTTCCTTGTTTGTAATACAATGGCACACCTACAATACTATTCTGGTTTAAAAGTACACAAAATGTAACACGTTCAGGCGTAATAGCTCGATAGTGAGAACAACCATTCTGTAAGCGCATCCCAGTTTGTGTAGGTCTCGTCTGATGGAGAACAGAAAATTATGTTCCAGACTCGTTAAGGTTTTACCCACGTCTCGGTTTGCGAGTTTGGGTATTCTCATAGCGCTACGCATATTCAACTTAACAAACTCTTCTGCGACTCTGAGCCTATCGTGCTCTTGACAAGGTGTCAGATGCAATTGTCCTTGTTGTATCCTAGTGCTTACGAGTGGACTGAGTATGCTGTGAACGAACACTACGTCCAGGCCCGCGTCGTGCGCGCTTTGCAATCCTGTGAATTTACACGTCCGAAGTTCATGGGTGTACGAGTGCGCTATGTTAGGTGGAACAAACGAACACGTGCCGTAAACGTTCATAAATTCGTACGAGGCAGCCGTAGTACTCAATCTCTCTACGTGTTCTCTCACCAGACTTCGCAGCTGGGGCATCGAATTAGTCCTCAAGTCTACGTAAAGCTGCACGTACACGTCGTTAAAGTTGGCGGCGGACGCCTGTAGACTGGCCACTCGTGAATAATGTTCGTCCAATCTAGGCTTTTTACTGAGATTTGACTCGGTCTCTTCGAAGATGCCTCCGAGAACAGATAGGCCGTGATCGCGAACCGGCAACTTCCCGTAACAGGCTTTGATGGCTGTGGCTATAAAGAACAACTCTAACGTTCCTTCGTGCGAAGGCGCTTGCCCGGGTTCACACGTCGACATCGTTCGGTACGATAACTTGATATGTTACATAATCGAGCAACTTGAGCGCGCGACAGGTCGCGACGTCCGACTGTACGACGAATCGTTAATCGAATGCGTGGTGAAGCACAAACTGTTGATTTCGAGTTCGTCCGTATGGGCGCCCAGCGAATGTAGATACGTACCGTACGATCGCGACAAACACGGATCGTTTGCGAACTTGAAACCAGCGGGGCCTACGCACGTGAACTCCGTCAACAAACTTCTGCCGCTGTATTGCAAATTGTGCTTCGTGGTGGACTGTCACGAGCGAGCAGTTGTCTCGGATCGTGCGCTGTTGACTCGTCTTAGACTTCACGCCAAAACGCATTTTGGCAACTATGATATAAACTTTGAAATCAGAACGTTGGAATATCTGCTGTATAATCTGTCGGCCGATCCTCCTTGTGTGATAGGAGAAGTGGCGCGATCGACCGACGTACCGGTCGACGTAAAGTTCACTGTGGATCTCATGTGGAATCATTTGGTGTTACTATATGCAGGCAGGCGTAGATTGCTTCTGTTCAACCTGGAAAGTTATCTGCGCAGCACACAAGACACATCGTCTCTCTGTCCCGATGCTTTCAGACGCGCCTTGTTCGTACATGGCAAACGCAAACCGATGTACAGGCGCGATGACCATTCGCAAAAACAGCGAGTTGTACCGCGCAGGGTATGTCCCGTGCTCACAAACACGCGATCGCTCACGTCCGACAGACGGACGAACTGAAGATCTTGCGTGCCGAAACTCTACGAATCTCGATGCGTACGAATATGTTGGCTGGCAGTGTTATGGAGCTTGGACTTCGCGTGTAACAGGAGCACCCTACATTGGCTTTACAAACCAGAACCGCACAGAATCTAGTCCTAACGCGCTCAAAGGCGAAGCCGCAAACGCAGACGGCTCGCGCGATCCATCGACGGACGCGTTCGACGCATGTCCTTCGCGCACGTTGAACAAGACAGGCAGTTGCGTCGTTCGTCTAGCCGAAGGTGTGCTTCTGCATGTATTGCACGTAAACACAGTCGGAAATCAGAAGTTTAACGCTGTGGTGTTTTCGGAACGACGCAGAATATACTCGCACCTCCAGTCTAACACCACAAAGACGCGACGGCTGAGCAGGCTGTGGTTCGTGTCGGACAAGAAAAGGGTCTGTTCTCAACACGGCTACAAAAACATGCGCATTGAATTTTCATCCAACCCGAGTCGTAGCGCTAACTACACTTCCAACGCAAAACAGTCGCTTCAGCTGTATTTTCGAAGCTTGTTCGAAACGATCGCTCCGTCCCAGGGTGCGTGTATGACGTCGACGAAAACGTTCAAAGTGAGCAACGAGAATCTCACGTCCTACATATACGGCGTGGCAAATCTGCTCACCGTTGTGATCAGGATGAAAAACACAAACAAGGATTTCCACACTCTGTTCTTCTTCTCCTCCGTCAACGTGACAGTGAACAACAATCGACATCAGCTGTTCACCTCGATGTCGATCAACTCGCAGAAAGTTAAGCGTGTGGAAGAGTTTCCCGTCGCGCTAGAGAAAGTGGCAAAATTGATAGAGTTACACGTGCACACCAATCGCCTGTGCTGCGAACTGGCTCAAGAACGGCACGGTATGTTGACGGCTAAGGAGAAACTGTGCGTCGTGTATCTAACCGAGTTGTACTTCGTAGGCGTTGTGGATCGAAGTGATGCGAAACATTGGGAGGGTTACAGACGAACCGTTGATGTATGAATGTTTTTAAATTGCCTTTATGTCAAATATATGCTTTAAACAATAAAGGTGCAGCTTTTGCTTCTAGATGATGTTTTGGATTAAGGTCAGAAACCAAAGGGTGGAATGACCAAGGGATATTGATTAAATGTGTTTTCTGACCTTAAGTCATGTTAAACGTGCCTTTGCTCTGTGTGTGTGTGAACCTTTGCTCGTGGTGCAACAAGAAAAGAATGTGATAATGACCTGGGAAGGCCTGGGAGAGAGCTCAACAGAGCTCTCTCACACGCTATTCCAGCCTAAAGGTAACATTGTATTTAGAAGAATAGTTACAACACTTTCAAAATTAGTCAGAAACCCTAGTTATATGCTTTCTGACTAATATTTTTACTGTTCATATCAACAGCATTATGTTAAATGTGCATGTAACTGTTTTCATATTGTTTATACTTAGTGTTTAGTAAGGAATGTTGTGATCACTCCGGTAGAACCTGGGAGAGCGTAGGCCTAGCGCTCCCACACGTTCTATCTGGGGGGTGAAGCAAACATGTTTATGCGAGTTATCTCTTGTTGCCTGGGGGAGGGGCTTGGCCCGCCCCTCTCCACATGCAGCTGTGAGATCGAGATAAGCATGTTTTCCTTGGTAAAGGATGAGTCAGCTTTTTACTCACACTACCCCGGCGTAAAGGAGGGGGTAGAACTTGATAAAAACAGAGTAAGCTCAGCTGGAGGTCGGAGTCTGTTGGAATCTACGATCGAGATGTCTAATTGGTGTTAATGTGGACCTCATTAGCTGAGCGGCTCTCCAGCTGGTGTCAAGGTGAGCGTCTGAGTATACATTAACTGCTGTGAGGTTGTGCATCAAGTGTGTTGATTGTGCAATTGCTTTGCTGGATTTTATCTGTGGCGGTAATAATAAATGACACTATCATTACTAGCATGTTAAAAGTTATGTCCTGTCTTTATTGTGCCGATACTTCCCGAGTCCTGTACATTATTTAAAGAATTTCACAAAACAATTTCAGAGGCAACATTTGAATTCAGATCTAATGATGCCACGTTACATTCAGCAGCAGACACATCATTTTGGTCATCCCACTCCGATTCTTCAACAGTGGGTCTGATTTTGGGCTGAGGACAGCTTTGTACACCATGTCCTGCAAATGTGTTCTCTTCACTGGGAACTAACTGGGGGGAGACACATTCTGTACATAACATTACAGGTAATGAAGAATCCCATGATGTGTCTGGTTGG